>VWZG01000913.1:107200-155085 GCA_013396735.1 Grallaria varia
AAAAAAAAAAAAAAAGAATCATCACTGAAACATTGAAGTACCAAGTGTTGTTGGAATGCATTTCTTGCTCTGAAAGGAGCACTTTAAAACCAACATCACTGAAGTGTTTGGCTAAGGAAGAGCTGTCCATGAACACATCTGCCCAAGGCCATGGTTCCACCCTGCTCCCCTCGATCCCTGCACTGCCCTGGGCCCTGTGCATCCCTGGTGGGAGAGGCTGGAAATCATCCAGCAAAGAATAGAATGATTACAAAGGAAGTGGAAAACCAATTAGGCCAAAAGTAGTTGGAGAGGACCCCACTAGCTCTTGGACAAAAAGAAGAAAAAAAGAAGGGAGGGGCAGGGGGAGGGGGATAAGGAAGGCTAAAAACTCTAGACCTTAATTTTTGTTCTATAGTCTGCCTGAACTGACACATGCTTCAGTCTTTCATCATCTTGTGTGGTCTGAGAACATCAAGTATCTTCCTATCCCTGCATTTAATTTTATGGGTGAAGAAAATCAAGTGCATGAGCAAAAAAGTTATCGAACAAAGTTAATTAACATCTCTATTATTGAAAGTATCTGTGTAAATTGAAATTATGGCAGAAAGTTATTTCTTATGACTTCTGTTGCCTGTGGCTGTATGATACATTACTTAGAGTTGCTAGTACTAGCGTGTAATAACAGAAAGACTCTTCTCGCAACCACATAGTACAGTCAGCTACTCTCTCAGTAAACTCGTAGGAGAAAATATATCCTTTATTTATGCCTCATGAAACTGCACAGAATTTATTTTTCAGAAATGTGGTAATTATGTTTGGTAAATCCTGGTTGCTAGGTCAGTCCTTTCACAACTACAACTTTACAATGCATGTACTGTGCAAGTTTTCACTTCCATAACACAATCCGTGTTAGCAGCTGGAAAACTAGTCAATGATCTACACTTCTTTCCAGGCCATTAATGAGGCTACTTTCTTGGCCTTGCAAAATGTTGCTGAAAACATAATTGTATATGTAACAGTTTCAAGAGCCTCAAATTGTACAGAATGATTGGAAAGATTCCAGTCAGTTGGAATACCAAATGTAGCGGGACTGAAAGATGCTGCATCAGATCCTCACAACATAACAAGGTCAATTTTCATATTTCATTTTTCATTTATGCAGGTGAACCAAATGTTTTCCTATGGGAACTGTGTAGTTAAGTACGGTACTTCTGGTAAAAATTTTAATAGTACCAGATGGAGAAGGACCAGAAGGTAGCAGCCACTCAACAGTATCACAGAATGAAGACATATCTTGTTCTAAACCACCTCTCTGGCAGTTTTATTCTTAAAATGATCCAGGCAACTCCACAAAAAATGAGAAGATGGAAAATCATTCCATAATTGAGACTTTCATCCCCCTTTCATTCCATAAGAGAAAAATCGAGCATCAAATATAAATATGTCAACTGACAGAGATAGGAAGTATTACACTAATTTTTTTCCTAGGCTCCATCACCCAATTTGCAATCTGTACAGAGGAGAGAAACTCTTGAGAGTATGGGTAAAAAAAAATTAAGGAGGAACAAATAATTTTTAAAAACCTATTTACCAGTGGTAAGAAAAAACCCCAAAAAGTACAAGTATCCTGGCCATGGAAGAATTCAGAGCTACAGTGCCTTTCTTTCTAGTGAGAGGTAACCAAGAAGGATAATTAAACCTCAGAGGCATTTTTTGGTCTTGTGCAATTTTTATTTGAGTAGAAAACAGGCTTTGAGGCTGCCCCAAGACACTCCTAGGTTTGCTATAGCCACAAATGCAGACAACAAGTGAAGGCACTGCATTGATTTGCTCCTCTCTTTCATGAGAGAAGGCACCTTAATATTCAGTGGGGATAAAAAGCTGACAAAAAAAAAAAAAAGAAACAAAAAAAGAAATTAAACACCTTCAATTTCTGTATTTAAAGGAATAAGAGAGAATATTTTCAAGAAATGCAGGGTTTTGTTTTAAATCATCAGCTGAAGCAGCCTGTCTTGCCTGTGAATGAGTGTATTTGCATGAATAACAGCTGCTTGCTAGCTTTCAGGTGGGGAGAAAAACAGACAAAAAGTTACATTATGTGTAAATTATTTTTTTAAATGCTGCAAATTCTTGGTTATGGAATCAGCAGCAGTACAACAGAAGAATTTACTCGTATAGAGTTAATTTCCATGCATTTGGGGTGATCACCACACCTCAGTTTACAAGACTTTTCAAGGAGCTACAGTAAAATGACTTTCACATAATTAAGTCCCACCTTGTAAGGCCTTTCTTGCTACACTGACTTCCTTCTATATCCAAGAATTATATAACCAGTTAGGGAGGCACATGCCCTTCTTTCCTGGAGGGTAGCATCTGTTAAACTGCATGTAACCACAGAATGTTTTACCTTGGCAGGTGCCTTCTACAACCAATGTAAAACACTGACCCTATTTAGACCAGTGCAGTGCTGTAGCATTGTGGCATTTGAGGGCTGGGACTTCATACTCTGATTCACTCCAAGTACACAACAGTCTTACCAGCTACAGAGTTTCTGTGGGTGCTTTATGACAAGACAATCTGGGATCACGTCTCAACCACTTCTCAAATCTTCGTCAGTAGGAGATCAGAAATGTGCCACCTACTCTCCTCTTTTACTGTGCCCTGGTTTCTATGAAAGGAATTTCAGGGCTAGAGACTGCACAGACAAGCAGGAGGTAGAGACTACACACCACAAGGCCTTTCACAGAATGCCCTTGTACACAAGAAAATTGCAGCCTTAGTAACTTTAATGTGCCTTGAATCTGGTCCTTTTTTTGAGAACACCTTTGGACATAAATCCTGTCCTTTTTCCTCTAACAGGTGTTTGAACATTTCTGGAAATGGTGATAAATAATACCAGTTTCAAAGTCAAGTGGCAGATTTTAAAAACTCTCTCTCATTGCAGTACAAAAAGGGATTCTTATAGAAAATACTTTTGATTTTTAAAGATGTCAAGCCAATCAAAACCCATCCTCAGAAAAAGCCATATGGATTCAGTATTTCAGGAAAACAGGCTTTATATTATTTGAATTATAAATCCTAAATTTTGAAGTGCTGTTCATGGATATCCTCAGGGCTTTAGAAAAATTATATACAGTTGCAGAAGCTGTGGGACAGTATTGTTCATTTATGATTCTCTTGTAACCTTTAAGCTATCTTTTTTGCTTTTGTTACAGCCAAATGAATGTAGTAATTAATGTTAATTTTTGTTTTGTTGTATGGTTTGTTTATTAATTATTATTTAGTTAGTTTTCTCCAGGAAGCAGCATACCAACTTTTGGAAGTACAGAGATAGCCCAGAGGTTCTTTCAGCTATGCACAGCCCCAGCATCAAAAGGATTTTATCATGGAAAAAAGTTGCCCGGAGGCAAATACTATTTATGAACCCTCTGGTTCTATAGTGCTGTAATGATAAGAAATGTCACTGTGGCATATTGTTCTGAATAATAAACATTCCTTACTTACCCACTTTGAAAGTGTAGGGAGCTGAGGTTGGTGGTTATCATTAGAAAGGAAAGAGATATTTTACCTTTTTTTGTTGAAAACACACTGAAAAACGTCTTGCTAATTATGTCTGTGGTGGAGCAAAAAGTGTAAAGTTCTGAGAATATCTACATTATGAACAGGAATATGGTTTGAGTGTTTTAATTTAAAAAGTTCTAAATATAACTCACTTTAATTTCAGGGACTAAGTAAACATGTAATTAGTTAATACAGCTGTATGGCATCATTCACTAAATTGTTTGTGTAAAAATGCAAAAATCCCTATAGGATACTTGGTGTGTTTACTTGGAACTTTCTATGATGCTAATGATGAACATTACAATGATGTCCTGCATGCAAATAAATATACCCACTGGAAAACTTTTGGACATTTTCAGAATTGTATTGCCTGTATTAAAGGTTGCAACAATATAAGGGAGGGGGGTAATGAATTTCTTGATTTATCTTGATAAAACTCTTGCTTCTTCTAACATGTCTTTTTTTCTCCCCAGTTTAGCCTGCATTACTTTGAGAGAACCCTTAGCTGAACTAAACTGAAGTGCCTATACAAAGGATAAAACTAGCTGTGATTCACCCACTGATACTACAGTGGAGTAAGGATTCTGAATACATACTATGTGAAATTACATCATAGTTGAGTTGCTGACATCATCACACCAGTCACCACATCACACATGCAAGGCTTGTATCTACAATAGAAGCCCCGTGCTATCATCTCATAAGTCTTTTATAATTTCGCTACTTCATGTTTTTCTTCATTGGTCTGAATTGTGACTGAACATCTTTCCCTCCCCTGTGTTTCTATAATGAGCTATCATCTGCCTAATAACTCTAATAATTTCTGCAGTGCTCCTCCACTTCCCATAAAGCAGCTGGTGGATTTGACGATGGTAATGGGTTGATGAAGGATCCGGTCTGGAGGATGGAGAAGGAGGTATTTCAAAGCTGCCTCACACTGGGGTTGGATGGAGCTCCTCATAATAATTCTAGCAGACAAAAATCATTCAAGACATTGTTTAATTTCTTAGTTTCCATTATGCCAGTTTTACATCTCATAAATACAAATTTTGGGTTCAGTTACAGAATATTCTGACTTAGTAGGGACCCACAAGGGTCATCAAGTCCAGCTCTTAAGTGAATGGCCCATACAAGGATTGAACCTGATACCTTGGCATTATTAGCACCTTGTTCTAACCCAATGAGCTAATCTTCATTGCTGCCAATACCAATTTTTTTTCTTATTTTTTTTTCTCATTTGCCTTTTTATATTTGTCCAAAGACAGCATCATAGACCAAGAATTCCTCATTAAAATTGCTCATACAAATTCATTTTTCTGCGAACAAATGAAAATTCAACAGGGTGCATATATCCACTGAGTCACACATAAAACAAAGGTATGTTCATTGCTCTTTGCAATATGGTGACTTTTTCTGCTCAGAGATTATAAAAGCATTTGTACAAGTGATACCTCCACAGTCAATGGAATCTTCTGCTTCTGTACATCGTTATATGCACAACTTGGAAATTAATATTACTTCAGTTTAATTACACAAATGTATGCAGAAGTGAGCTCAGGAGGAGAAGGCACATGAATATATGAATCCATTTGAAAATATGAATGAAAAATTGTGGGAAATTTTTATGCACTATTGTTTTAGCTCTGTTCAGCACATAAGTAATTCTTGAATACTTTTAATCACTGTTTTGTGAAAAGAATTATTTTTCTTACTGAAATAATACTGTAATACTCCAGCCCCGGAGCTATGGGCTCACAGTCTCTGCTAAGAGTTTTACTTTATATATATATAGGGTTTTTCAATACCTAAAGAAAACATGCAGAGAATAAATTACAGACTTGTTCCCAATGAGTTTCTTTATTAATTTAGGAGAGAAAATAGGAGAACTTGGCAAAGATTCAAAAAGGGCACTACACAAGCTAAACAAATGTTCCACCACAATACCAACTCAGCACATATTAACCAACAACACCCAAGTCAATATTCAGTCAATTCACCGTGCCTAAGTCAAATCCAATACCCCCAGCTCCAAGTCACCCAAAAAATCAAGAAAGGAATAAAGAAAAAGAAATAGAGGGAGCAAGAAGAGAGAGAAGGAGAAAGAGGGAGAGATAGCTATTACTGAGAGTTTGTGTTAGACCACTTCTCACACATCCAGGTGGCAGGGCCACAACACATGACACCCCAAAACCTCTGGTTTTATCTGCTGTGGTCTCTACAGCCAAACCCCCCAGGCAGGGCCTCTGCCCCCCTGGCCACTCTGGGGCTCCAGGCCAGGGTGAGGGGCCGTGTTTTTACTGTCCCTGCCAATCCGAGCTGGGTCAGAGGCTCCAGGAGCTGGGGGACGTTATAGTTTTCCTGGGCTGTTTGTGACTGACAGCCATTCCAAGCCCGTGTGGGCTTCAGTGGCTGCCATGTGGGATATGATGCCACCACACCTCCGTGAGGTTTGACTCATCCTTTCTGCCTTCACACTCCCCCCACACCTCCTCCAAGGGGGTTCTTACCCCATAATAACTGATCTAGTGTGTAACAAATGTCCTGCTTGATATCAGTCCTAGTTTGCATCTTTTTTTTTAATATTTATTTATGGAATAAATACGAGGCAAACTCAAAAGAGTTTTAAGACCTACTGTGATTTGGAAGGGACAGGAAAGGTGAATTTTTCCAAAGAAAATTTCCTATAAGAGCAGGGCCAAATATTGAACTCTATTGCTGCTTAATGTTAGACATCGCTAGTTAAACAGAGAGAACATTATCTGAAGTGATCAGCTGAAAGAACTTCATTTGTAAGCGGTAAGAAGCCTTTAATTTGGTTGTTATGCTCAGTCTTCCTGGATATATTGGCCTACTGGGAATAATATGTCAGAAGCATCTGAAAAGAGGGAATATATCTTCAAAATGTTCCCCCTTAAAACTACTTTAATTCATGGGACAAAACTGAGCTACAAGAAGTTGAGAAATCATCCTAACTGTGTAAGAAAGTGTAAAGAAGACTATCCCAGAGCACAGATGGATGGTTCATCATTTGGGTGCCTAGCATAGATGAAAACAACTTTGGAACTCTTGCAAATGGATGGGCAACATAATAAAACTAAGAATAGAGGTAAAAGTAGAGAAAACTAAGAACATTGCATGGACAAAAATTAAACAAGAAAAGAATTCCTAAGGGCAAACATCATTGATTACAGAGTTTTTCTGTCCGAAAGCAAATGTAGGGTGTTTGATTCCTGAATGGACATGAGCAGATGATCTTAAGAGGTTCCTTCCAAACTAAACAATTCTGTGATTCTGCGGCTTTAATCCTCTGTGGACATGCATTTCTCTTTGCAGATTTAGTAGGACACATCATTGTATCACAGAGAATGAGTTACATTATAATCATTTAGTCACATGGAGAATTAAACACTGACATATATCTCCATCTAACTACTCATGCATGAAAGAATACTATAAATAGACACCAGAGAATTAAAATGGGAACTTAGGCGAATCTTAAACAATGCTTAAATTTATTACAGAAATAAAAGTCACAATAGCTCATTTTATTCTCCCTCATTTCTAGGGATAAATATATGGATGAAGCATAGGAAGTTCCTGATTTAGGTTTATTGCCCATCTTTGTAAGTAGTCAAACTACGTTTTGGCATATGTTTGAGATATCCAAGTTCTGAGTGCACCCTGAGTAGCCTGTACGCACCTTATTTTGCAGTCTTTTTGTAGAACTTTTCTCCTCGCCCATCACAGCCATTGGGCTCTGCCTTGCTACAGTGCACCTTTGACAAGGTTTTGGTGAAACCAGCTAAGCTATGAGAAAAAACTGTGCAAAGCCCCACTGTGAGCCTCCATTACCCTGCAACCTTTGGCTCCAGAGTGGCACCTGAGCTCATGACCTGGCCTCTGGTCCTTGACTGAGCCACACCATAAGTATGCCATGCCTGGCCATGTACCTTGCCAGTCCTCACCTTGCTTTGTTGACTTGACTCCTTGGCTTGACTATGGACCCCCATGGGATGGAGCCCTTGTCACAGAGGTCCCTGCCTTGCCGTCAGCTCACCTTCCTTTATGGAGCAAGCCCCTTGCTGCTCATTTGGCAGTTTTGTGCTAAGAGCAGAAAAGGCAAGAGAAATCTAGGATCTGGACTGTTAAACCAGTAAAACTGTTTAACCTGTCTGTTAAAAAGGTGCATTTCTGTAAGAGTTAAGGTTTGTTGCAGTTAATAATGTTGTCAAAGTTGCTTCAATTCAAAAATTTTTGGCCAAAAATTTCAAAACAAAGGAACTTTCTTTCTCCGCTCCTGTTCTACACTATAACCTGTATTCTTTCTAACTGAAGAGATGGTGTTTTTATGTTTTTGCAAGTTCTAGTCAGGGACTAAAATAACTCACCATAGAATCATAGGACCATAAAATATTTGGGGTTGGAAGATACTTTTAAAAGTCATCTGGTCCTCCCTGGCTGCAAGGAACAGGGACTTCCTCAACTAAATAAGATTGCTCAGAGCCCCATCCCTCCTCCCCTTGAATGTTCCCAAGGATGAGGCATCCACCACTTCTCTGAGCAACTTGTTCCAATGTTTCACCACCTTCATGGTAAAAAACTTCTTATGTCTAAATTAAATCTTCTCACTTTTAGTTTAAAACCATTACTCCTTGTCCTATTGCAACAGGCCTTGCTGAAAATTTGTCCGCATTTTCCTTATAGGACCCCTTTAAGTGCTGAAGGACTGCAATCAAGTCTCCCCTGAGCCTTTTCTTTTCCAGACTGAACAGCCTCAACTCTCTCAGTATGTCTTCGTAAGAGAGGTGTTCCATCCCTCTAATCATCTTCATGGTCCTCCTCTAGACCTACTCCAACAGGTCCAGATCCTTCTTATGTTGGGAATCCCAAAGCCAGATGCAGTACTCCAGGTGGGTTCTCACCAAAGCGGAGTAGAGGGATAGAATCACCTCCCTTGACCTGCTGGCCACACTCGATGCAGCCCACAACACGATTGGCTTTCTGTCTGCAAGGTCATGTCTGGTCTCTCATCCACCAGCACCCTTAAGTCCTTCTCGGCAGGGCTGCTCTCGATTTATTCATCCTCCAGCCAGTATTTGTGCAGGAGTTGCCCTGGCCCAGGTGTAGCTTCTTGCTCTTGGTTTTGTTAAACCTCATGAGATTCCCATGGTCCCACTTCTTGAGCTAGTTCAGGTCACTTTGGATGGTATCCTGTCCCTCAACTGTTCCAACTGAACTACTCAGCTTGGTGTCATCTTGTTCATGGAAACTAAGTAAAGAACTTCCATGTCCATAGAGTCAAAAAGGAATCATATAGGTGAAATGTAAGTCATCACCACAGTCATTAAAAGAACTATGTGGAAGGTTCATAGATTCATCTGCTTTCTTAGGAAACCTGAGGACAGTCTCTCTAAATTTGATTGACTATTTTAATTATGTATTACTCTGAGAGGTTTTATTGTTTCTTATGTATTTTAACTGTACGATTGTGAGGTAATTAGAAGGTTTTGTTGAACAGTAACATAAAAATTAAATGAATTCTTATTAAACTGTTACCTCTAGTGCTACTTACTGAAAGCTTGATGGGCTCTTTACATGAATCTCCCTGTAGGCTTCTAATTGAAAATAAATCACAGTGCTGTTTACTCAGGTAAAAGATGCCTGAAAACTTCCACTGTTTGGCAGCAAATATTATTGTGGCCATCACATTCATGTGAATAGACAACCAGCTTTAGAAAATAGCAATTCTTTGTTGTATCATATCTTTCATGCCATATATGTAGAATACCACTGATGGTTTCTCTCTCACTGATCAGTCCTCAAGTTTAATTATCCTAAGGGTTTTGGTTTTCAGGTTTTTTTACTGCAAAGTAAGTCACAAACATGATGTAGGCAAACTGTAGGCAGAATGTTTATGATCATCATAAACTATATATAGTTTAAAAGCACTAAGAAACACACTCCTCACCTTTGGAGTTATTTATTTTGACACTTCCTTAAGTAGAAAATTTAATGCATGAAACACATAGATATATTTCAGTATTTAGAAATGTTCCTCAAATATGAGGAACTTCCAATTTTTTCTTCTGAGACACTAAAGGGAAGCTGTGGTTAAGAACAGTAAATAGATTTTCATTTGAGATGGATGATATTCTGGGAAGAAAACATAATTTCTCTATTGGTGTTTCTTCCTTCCATTCTATTGCCAAAACAAATTTTGCTTTCTCCCATGGAAATAGCCACGAGATCAATCCACAACATATCCTGCAGTTCCTTACAGGTAGATCCTGTCAATACGTGTGTAAGCCTCTTTCCTTTTTGTGTTCTCTGTTTCCACAGCTGCGTGTTTGCTGTCGTTGAAGGCTTTGGACTCTTCTCTGTCTTCCATCACATTCATTTTTCTTACATTGCAAATGACCACAAGAGCAGAGCAAAATATAGAACATTTTGTGCCCATTTTGGTTCAAACCAGCATATGAAAGCAAAGTTCTCCTGTAATGTCTTGCCTACAAATAATTACAATGCAGACAACATGGTAGTACTATAGTCTCCTCACACTTGTGGGTTAAATAAACTGTATTCATATGCTACTCACATTTGGTAAAGACCCAAGTATATTTTGTGGTTTTAATTACCCACAATTAAGATAGCAAATCCAAAAGCACAGATTTTTGTATACTATGGAAAGACAACATAAGAAAATACTATGTGAAATAATCTATTCTGTTTCTGACAGAGTTTTAATCATATTGGATCCACAGAGAAAGTCCAACCTTATATGGATGTGCCTACTGCCTGCTTTCCTACAGTTACCTCCTGAAGAAGAATCAGATTTGTCCTCTGTAGCTCTCTTGGAGCAAAGATAGAAGGCATTTGGACATGATATACCTCCTACATGGTACACAATGCACCACATAGATAAATAAATCCCAATTGAGTAATAAAAATAGAATCACTTAATGGCAAAAGAAATAGAATTACTGGAAAAGAAGTTGATTCAAGTTTTCCAATTGTAACACTATGTTACAGTTTGGATTTTGTTAGGATTTTTTCCTTCCTTTCCTGTTAACACGAACTTTGGGGGGGGGGTTGACACTGCCTCCACCTAGATAATGATCCGAAATTCCCCCTTGATGGCTCTAAGAACAGTTCCTTTGTTTTTTTGTTTGGGGAGTGGTTTTGCTCCTTCACTTCACTTCTTCGGCGGAGGGGGAAAAGGACGGAACCCGCGCGGACAGAGGCTGCTCTTTCTGCTGCAAGTTCTAGCTTTTCTTGCTCTTAGCCCATTGGGCTCAGGGCTCCACTGGGATATACAATCTAATCTTCACTGCTTTGGACTTTGGACTTACTGCCATTTTTCACCTGAGACACCAAGGCAACAGCAAGAGAGATCCCGGACTCCTCTGCCCACCACCTCCCCGCCCCGGGGCCAGCACCAGCGCCGGCTGGAGAACAAAGGGACTACCACGCGGTCTGCTACCAGCCCCCACCGCGTATCTCCACGGACTTATTTTTCAGGTTTTTTTTTTTGGTTATATAGCTGTTATCTGTTCTGTTCTGGTGGTTCACATATACATATATGCATATATATATATAACTATATTTAGTGGTTAAGAACTGTTATCTCTCCTTCTACATTTTCCCTCCAAAATTAAAATTTTGTTCTAAATTTAAAAGAAGGCGTGATCTTTTCTTGAGAAAGGTATTCGAAATTGTTTTGGTTTTGCCCTAAACTAAGACACACTAACTGGATAACAAGGTCTCTTAAACCTAGTAAATCACAGCCTGGAATGTTTGTTGATGGCCAAACGGTGTGGTGGGTCTGGCTGAGCCAGAATTTGTTTCCCCATAGGAGCTTTTATATCTGGGTTGACGTCATATGGTATGGAATATCCCTTTGGTCAGTGCAGGTCAGCTGGCCTATTTGTGTCCCCTCCCAGGACCTTGCCCTTGACTGAACAGTGAGCGCTGTGCTCAGTGAGAGCCAAAATATGGGTGTGTTATCGACACCAATGCAGAGCACAGCGAGGGCTCCTATGGGGAAACAAATTCTGGCTCAGCCAGACCCACCACAACGGCAACTATATAACTATTCATTAGATGGTAATGTTTTCAGATCTAATAATTTCTCCTAATCTGTTGTTGTCTCTCCTTTGCTGTCTGTAAAGATCCTGTTACTGTGCCTCTTCTGGAAGAGTGAATCTAGATATTAGCATAGGAAAGCACACTCTGATTGTTACTACCTGTTAGAGGGAAATTAAATTGCTTGATTAAGAGGATTTATGGATTTGGCCATATTTAGCTGGTTTGGTGCATATACCTGACACAGAGGTGATCACCCTCATGGTTCACTTCCTTCCTTTGCTTCAATTCAAGATGGATGGAAATGATACAGAAAAGGATGTGATAATCCCTCACATGAAAGCAAAGAGATTCCAGGAGAAGGAAAAATTAAATTTGTACCTACAAAGATTCACTCTGCTAATTGTTCCTCAAAACAGTGCTAGAAGTCGTTCAATGAGATTTAGTTTCTATAACAAGAAACCTTGGCATGTACTAAATCATCATCAGTTGTGCTTACTAGAATATACAGATACTTTCATACCTTTCATTCAATCTAAGGTCTCTGAACACTCAGTGGTTTTAGTTTGAACTTTTCTGAAACATGTTGACCAAATGCTGTGTTTAGCCTAATCAGGAGCAGGGCTTTTGTTTGTTTCTTTCCTTAGAGGACCAAAATCCTGAAATATCTATGTGGAGGAAACACAATCCCCATATTCTCAGACTAAATCTGAACCTGATTTCATCCTCAAATATTCATGCATGTGCAGTGGGGTCACTTATGATTTTGTACAGACAGCATTTAGCTCAGCTCTAGGATATGAGATCAAAAAATTTAAATAGCAACAGGATATAATAGATACAGTTTCAGAAATTAAGAGACCGAAACAGCGATGTGATCATCTAACCAGGCGGTGAAAGTAGAACTCAGGTTTACTGAGCACAGCTAAATGAATGCTTGTGTGCCCTGAAAGAAAATCTACCTTCTAGGAAAGAAATCTGTCTGTATTTTGAAGAAATAGAAGGAATTGTAAGAATTTTTAAATCAGGAGAAATAAACCAAAACATTATTATAGTAATTTTGTACTAGAAGCTTTGCTTAAGCAAAAAAGGAATGTGGGAATCTAAAGCCTAAGACCTTCAATATCAACTAATATTCCCAGTGTTTCTAATTTCCAGGATACTCCCCACACCTCACAGATGGCAAAAGGAGTAAAAGCCCTGCAAGAAGTCTTGAGATGGTAGTTAAGTTACAAATGATCTAGAATATTTAAAAGTCTTGAGTTCCCCAGATCCAGAGTGACACACAAACTAGCTAGCTGCCTATCCCAAGACACAGCTCAGGTCCCAAAGGCAGAAAACCTGAAAAACTTGATAGCTCGCAGAACCTCACCTCAAGCAGATCTCTGTCCACTTTTAAATGTTTAATTTTCTTTCCTGGACCCCTAGCCCTTATCTACAGTCAAATTTCTCCAGATGGGCCTGCAAGCCCCCAACAGCAGAATTTGCAGAATCTACTGCACTGAAGCTGCAGTAGAAACCAGACACCCATGCAAATTTGTGGAAACCAAAGCCATGCTTTTTCAGCGGACTTTTCTCGTTTTTACAAATCAAAACTTCTGATTAAAATGTATTTGGTCATAGAGGAACTAACTATATTTACACTTGATTCCTAGCTCTTTAGATACTGTAGCACTGTTTAAATGGTTTCAGATGGGAAGACTAAAAGTGTTTGGTAGTTTTTGAATACCGACTTCATTGAAAAGTGTCTAAATTTAGTAACTTGTACTAATTTTGGTATCATTTAAACTGCCTTGGAGGCAAAATCTGCATTACATGTTAAAAAGTCTTGATTTAAATTAAGAATTTTGATGCAGAAAAAGTGTTAATCACCTGGGAGAGATTCATAGCATAGTAGATATCACTAGACAGTAACCCGATAGGATTTCTTGAGCTTCCTTATCGGTGTAGGAATTTATGAAATGTCCTTGGTACATAAATTGTGTCAGTCAGAATTTGGTTCAATTTATTTCAGTAACACTTGAGGATTGCTTCGAGTTAATTTTTAATCTTTAAAAAAGAGGAGGTGTAATTTTTTTACTTTTGCATCAAAAATCAACTTGGAATACATATTACCTTCTCATTGTTGTTATGCATGGCACCAGGAGCTATATGTGGGAGTGAGATGAAAACAATTATCAAAAACTGGTTTGATTGTTACTACTGAAATAATAACTGCATAGATCCTGCCCTCAGTTTTAACCACTGTTTTGCTGTTTTTAGACATTTGAGGTAGGTAGGCTAAAGTTTGAGAGAACATGTTGCAAAATTACATTCAAAGCACGTGTAGTGAGGATGGTATAATCTAAAGAGAAAGTATTACGACATTTTAAAATGGAGTTTCTCTCCTGAAAATATGCCAGAGAGTGGGGAATAGAAATGAACATGATCAGGTTCCTTGCATCTGTTCATATTTTATGTTGTTTTCTTCTTATCTTATTCAACAAGATTATTTTAAAAATCTAAAAAATCAGTCTTTTGTCTTACTGGAAAAATTAGCCATATGTTTTTCTTAATTTAGGACTGGTATAAGACACACAGAACTTCAGACACTTTCACATCCACAGTTAAATTTTGAAATTTCTCTCCTCCTCTCTCCCCCTCTATCTCGTCACCTACTCCCTTCTCTTCCTTCATCTAACACTGTCTTGGAATCATGCTAAGTACAGCAGGAAAACAGTTGCAGGTAGAGGATGGCTTTGGCAGAGCCTTGTCTGCCAAGCAGCATTATATAATTTTATTGTAGTAGTGCTGTATAAAGACAACGGGAACCACAGAGACACAAGAGACCTGCAGGAGCAGAAAATTTTTTTGTGGAAGTTACTTGAAATGGAGTATCAATATTTGATTAAAACGGTAAGTCACGCTCATAAATAATAGCATAGGCTTAGTAGTTAAAATGAAAACTTATTTTAGACTTTTAGTCCACATACACAAATGGGGCTAATGCAGTTTTACACTACACCCTACCGAGATACTCTTTTTTACATCATTTGAAAATTACCAACTCAGTGCAGCTGGAAAACACACAGATACCAAAAAAAGAAATAAAAAAAAAAGGGTTAATGTCTTTAAAGTCAGGAATCATAACTTACTACAAAAATTGGATTTCTAATGAAGTAGGAGAAAGAGACAGTAGTCTCCAGCACTAATCTTCAATAAATCCAATTTTGCCCCTTTAAGCTCCTATTAACCTTCTTGGCTCCAGGTGCTCAGCAGCCAATCAGGACACTTTGCTACTGAGTTATTCTGGAGGAAAATTTAGACTTCTTCAGAAACAAATTAAGGTCAATTATTCAAAATAATATCTTCAAGCATGCAATACGTGGAGCAATGCCTTCGGTCTCCTGCATAGGCAGGAGCAGTTGCCATAGGCACTTCTGACCATCCTGGACAAATATCAGCTACAGGAGGGAGCATCAACTCATCCTCTCAGAGAAGGTAAATGTCAACATGACTTTCGTAGGACTTCAACAGTCTTGTCTCTTGGTTTCAAAGTTTAGAAGTCAACCATTCCATGCCATCAACCCACAACACTCAAACTAGACTTTAAAGTCAAGGGAATGAGTAAGCTCTTTTTGCTTTTAGCAAATAATAAGTTTTCTTTCATAATGGTTAAGTACTCAGAAGTTCAGTTGGCTGAACTTCCTAGAGCCAAAACATTAATATAATAATAAACCACAAAGATCATAATAAAATGGCAAGAAATTAAAGTTTAGAAATTACTTTGACTTAGAAGTCTCTGTTCTTAATGGGATTTAAAATTGATTTAATTAATGTTGTCTTTTCCCTAGTGGTAGAAGCTCACTGAACAAAGCATCTTGTCATTGATAGGTTTCCAGAGGGGAAATACAACAGTTCATACTCGCTTTTCATACATAGTACATAGGAATGATGGCTAAAGTTGATATGCAATATATGAAAAATTGAGAAAAATTTTCTCTTCATCTGCATCTTTTTCAACATTAACAATAATTGTAGTATTGATTCTCCTTTGTGTTGTTTTGTTAGTTGCGGGGTGTGTGTGGGGAGCTGGTGATTTTTTGTTTGTTTTGTTAAACAGAAGGCTTTCGATACTATGACGGTTAGGGAACAGATTTGTATTTCATATATCCAGATGCAAGTCCATTCTGCACCTGGCTCACAGCAGCCTTAGATAAAATCTTTGTACCCACTCTAAAGGAATAGGAGCCTTGGCTTCCCGATGTATATGCCAATATCCTATCTAGTAGCTAACATACATATCTACCTATTTTTGACAATATAAAACTAAGATTTTGGTTCTGAAAAGGTGCACTAGCATAATCCTGCTTTTTGAAAACATTCTCAAAAGATTTCTTTTCAGTTCTGCTGTGGAAAAAAAAAAAGGTAAAATTGAAGACATTGTCACAAAATGGAATTGTCAGCTTTGGTTAGCAGATGTATATTTCATCTTCTTGTGCCCATCATTAGTAGTCCGTTGTAGAAGCAGATAATGAACCACTATTCATATGGCACTTTGGAAAGTGTGTAAATGTTATCTTTTATGGGAATAAAAAGAGTTTCTGAGTCCAGTTCAAAATGAACACACTACTGTAATGAAAAAAAGACTTCAGTACTGGGGACATAATGACTGTAAGACTGGAGCAAATTTATCATCATGAGAAAATGCACCCACTTTTCCCAATAATTCTCTTTCATTAAGGCAATCTTTGGCTGTTTTACCTTTGTGAATCTACCTACGTTTCTCAGTTTCACAAATTTTGTTCCACCAAGACAGCTCTGTAATGAGTGTTTTTATTATCGTTTTTGTTAATCATGCTTCCTGCATCCTGCAAAGTGCTTCTTATTCTAAACTGTGCCAGAATTATTGAGGAATGAATCAATACTTGTTACCAATCATGATCACAGCTGTTAATCACAGTTGTAATTACCAATTGATTAATTAGCAGAGTCCTGTTCAAAAGTCAGGAGTCATTAAATTGCCAGAACACGTAACTTTAAATTCAGCCCAATATTCACAAAATTCTACAATTACATTTCAACCTGCCTTAATTTATTACATATTGCTTTTTATTAATAGCTTTTATTTATTATAGTATTTTCCAGTAACTCAAACTGAATTTTTGGTCTATATATAGTTTCTCATTGTATACCTACTCTAAATATAATAATTCATTACAACTCCTAATAATAAATGATGATAAGGTCAATGAAAACCCAAGCTGCACATGTTTAAGGACCTTGCTTTGAATTATCCTTTCACTGTGATAAATGCCTTAGCTAAAGAACAACATTTGGATGTAGTCCAGAGACTGATACACTGAATTATTTACTTTCTTCTGCTACTGAATGCAATTTATATTAGCAAAACAGGATTTCATTGTATTAACTCAGGTACTGGCATATTTTTACTGGACAGTGTATATCATCTAACTCCTAATTCATTGACCTTTTTTCTTCACAGTTCTAAGTAGAAAACTCTGAGTCTGTTGTTTGATGTTTTAACAGAGTGAAAGGAGCCAAGTTGGCGTATTTCCTTTATTCTTTCTTATTACTTAGAATTTTTATAATATTTCCTGGTAAAATCACCAGTGTGCTTCAGCTCTCAATACTCCATTAAAATGATTTTAATTAAAACTCAAAGCTCAATATTTGGTTTGCAATACACACTGTTTTTCATTTGAGACAATATAAACCTCTGGCAGATAAAGAATACTAAACATAGTCTACTTCATTTGTCGCATAACTTGAGTTTATATTTAGATTTTAGATTACAATTGTATTTGGCAAAATGTGCTCATCCCACTGCTTTTCTGCCAATGGCATCTCTACTCCTCAGCCAGTTTTATTTTCTCCTATTTCCTCTACCTATCCTACTCTCTCCTTTATAATCACCAGCTCCTTTCTGTTATCAGATGCAATTAGTGACTTTTTTACCTGATTATCATATTCTGGTAAGGTTTAGGCACAAGAAACCGATATATCATTGTTCATAATCATCTTTTTCTGAAAGAATGCAGTATTTGAAGGTACCATCACCAGCTGCACATCTCATATTTCATTCTCCTCGAGCAAAGCATAAGGATCAGCTCCTATTATGTCAGTGTCAGAAAAGAATACTGGGGAAAATTTGTCCAATGTTTAAAATAGTGCCACCAATCCTGCCCAGCGGTCAAGTGAAAATACAACCCTGCACATACACGGCTGCCTGACCTAATCACCCCAAGAAATCAAAAAGTGCTCAGCTAAGAGGTAGATAGTATATATTTCCCATATGTTACACACTATTTCACCATCTAATGAACACCAATATGAAATAAATTTGCTTTATACATACTATTAATACTTAAGTATTTTAGCTAGAGCAAAACACATATATTTTAGGTTGATTTAAAGATATTTAACCATAGCTAGACTTTATCTTTCTATACACATCTGCTTATATAAAGATATACCTACTGACTGACACATTGTACCGCTATGCCAGAGTTAGTGATTTTTTTTCAGTTCTAGATGTAGCTACATTGTCAAACAGCATGTTTTTCTCTTACCTTTCAACTAGATAAAGCGTAGTAGCAAAAATAGAAAGTATTGAAAACATAATGCATGGATCACTTGGATTTGTTGATAGTGTTCCACATTATAACCGTATTAAAAGCAAAGAGACTCGGCATGGTTAGTGGTGTCTTACAAGAAATACTCCAGGAATTAGAGGCTATTAGCCAGGGGTTTAATAGCTCTGCAATATCTCTACAGGTCTGGAGCTGGGCTATATCTGCTCTTCTCACTGGGTCTCTATTGCTGCTACTGATGATCGTCCTAAGTGCTGTCATTACCGCTTGCAACTTGCTAAGCCATGCAAATTTCAATGCTCCTGGGAGGAGAATAATAAAGGTTATGCATTGTTAAACGCATTGCTAATTCAACTCCCATTTTCCTCACTACAATTTTATAGTGGATGCCCATTCAGCCTCACAGGGACAAATAAAACGGGGTGTTTTCTAGCAACATCCATCTAAAGGATGAGGTGTCATGGTCTCTTGGCAAGTGACTATTTTGATGGCAGAGCAGTTTGATTTGCAACCGTTATAAAACAGCTATTTCTGACCCTAGAGCGTGGCAGAGTTAATTACGATAGTAAGCAGTTTGGAGCAACTAATTTATATTGTGATGCCTTAGTTGGCACAAGAAAGAAGAGATTTGTCAAAATATGCTAAGATGGCTCCCCCAAATGCCACTTTATTTTGTAACTCAAAAGTAAAAGTCTTGTTTTGTTATGACAGAGGCAAAATATAATCAAAGGAAGGTGCATCTTCCTTGTCCTTAAGGCCATATTTTCAGTTCCAAAGCTTTAGCTGACAGGACAAACAGGTCATGCAGAGTCTTCCAATAAAAGAAAACTTTGGGGGTTTTTCTGTTTTCACAAGAACTACAAGTTACAAATGACAGCCTTTTGCCTAGGCTAGAGAAAACTTTCCAGGCTAACTCTGTAATAAATAAAACACCGAGTCTGCTACTTACTTCATCTCTTGTCATCAGTCAGTAGAAGTACTAGTGACTTAAAGACAGCTTTTTTTTCAACATTCTCTAGTTGGCAATCCACTTGAATTGTTAAACAAGAAGGAAATTTCATTGACAAGAATGCACAATTCATGTGTCTATACTTTACAATGGATTATTAGAGTAAATTGAATCTTGAAGGGCAGGGCAGAGCTACAAATACTAGGTACTAGTAAAATTTTCAGAATCTGTTTTTTCAGAGCTGATTCTACTTCACAGTTTCCATAGGAGCTGTTACCCACCAGCTGAGGAAAGTAACCTGAGCTGTATTAAGACATTACCAGACTGAATCTGTGTGGTGTTTAATAGAACTTTGTCTGGAGGTTTCCACTCTGCATCTTCAACTAAACTCCTTGGAGTCTCTATGGATGTGTCCTCATTTTAGTACCGATCTGACAGATGAGCAAAGAAAAAATGTATTCAGGACAGTGAACTAAACATTTGTTTCTGTCAGGTCACACCTATGAGACTAGATAACTGAAAACGTGAGGGGGGAAAAAATTAGCCAGTTCCTATTTACTTTGTTACTACTTCAATTATCTTTTTGTTCTCTATATGCTAACTGTCCCTCTTCTGTCTCTTCTGTGTCACAAGTCTAGAGGTACAGTTCTTTTTGACCTCACCTGCTCCTCACAGTACTATGTTGTGTATGATACCGGTTCTAAGAAGCAGGGTGATGCTTTCTGCATATGCATTATCTGGAGACCTCAAGAAATGGTGCAATTTTTGCCAGGGAATAAAGCATCATAAACTTCAGTTTATGAACCAAACTTCTCTATTGGTTTTGTTTGATGTCTACCTAGCGGAGTAAGTTATGGGAGAGAAAAACATCCTTTTTTATTTTCTTGCTTAATAGCTATTTTGTTTCAGAACAGTGGAATATCAATAAAAAGTAAAGCTATTTTATCACTGTCATTTACCAGAGCATGGCACTTTATGCTTTGCTACTGTGTAAGACTCAGTTTTGACATAGTTCATCAGCTTTATTTTATAAACAAGATGAACAATATCACATTCTTCATACTGGAGAACAGAGGATCCAGATTCCAAATTCTTGACCACGGTTAGCAGAACAAAAATGTCATTATTAATGTACAAAAATTTGCCTCCATTGGAGAACATGCAATCTAAGCAATGTATGTCCAGATTTAACATAGGTTCAATCTTCTTCCTTTCACATTGATGCCAAATGATTAATTGGATCTGTGAAAATGAGGCAAAAGGTCACCCCTCTTGCAGATGAGCTGTCAAAATCACTAACTAATTTGATAAATACAGGCTCTGATGACTTCCTGAGGCTGTCTTCAGCCCATTAGATATTCTTATGTACATTAAAAAAATTAATTTAACTTCTCATATACTTTATTTTTAGTCTTGTCCGTTCCCACAAACAGGAGGATGTAAACAGAATGAGAAAGAAATACTTTGGAACTGAAGTCTCAAAAATTTATATTGGAGAAGAATTCTCATGCCAGATTTTTAAATAAGAGAATTTGAGGAGGATTTGCATTCAAGAATCTGCTATTTTAGAGCATATGATTTGATTGCCTATCCTGGTTTTGGCTGGGAGAGAGTTAATTTTCTTTTAAGTAGCTGGTACAGTGCTGTATTTTGGATTCAATATGAGATAATGTTGACAACACACTGATGTTTTAGTTGTTGTGAGTAGTTCTTATTCTAAGTTAAGGACTTCTCCATTTCTAAGGCTCTGACAACAAGCAGGTGCACAGGAAGCTGGGAGGGAGCACGGCCAGGACAGCTGACCTGAACTGGCCAAAGGGATTTTCCATACCATGGAATGTCATGCCCAGTACATAAACAGGGGGAGTTGACCCAAAGGTGGTCATTGCTTCTCAGGGACAGTCGGTGGATGGTGAACAACTGTATTGTGTATAAATTTTTCTCTGAGGTGTTATTATTCTTTCCTTTCAATTAAAAATATTATTATTGCAATTTTAATACTTTATTTTGTTTCAATTATTAAACTGTTCTTATCTCAATGCACAAGGTTTTCTTTTTTCCAATTCTTCTCCCCACTGGGGAAGAATGAGGAGTGGAGTGAACAAGAGGTTGTGTGGTACTTAGTTGCTGGCTAGGATGAAACAAAAACACTGTCCAAAGGTGAGAAGAGGAAGACTTTATTAAGGCTGTGGCAGTTTCTCAGACCTACAGAAGTAAAAGACATATACTGGTTATATTTGGAATAAATGCTGGAACACATAATTAATATAATTATGCTCTGCAATATCTGTGCTGTCAGAGGTCTGACATCTGTAAATATGTGCTTGATATTCATACTATTGTAATTTATCTCACAGGAATAAAAATTGTGCTGCTTGGTTCCTGGAAAATGATTTCCAATAAAACAGTGATCTTTAGAAGCAGAATAATCAGACATATGCAATCAGTGTAATGTAAGTATAACTTCTAAGAGACTGACTGAAGAAATAAAAATGACTCCTGTAAAACCTCCACAAGAATTAAATCATGACCAGGTAGGCAAACCAAGCCATAGTTATGTTATTATTTTCCCTTAGTATATTCTCTAAGACTCTCTGGAGGTAAGGTGAAAAGGCTCAGTAGATGTTCTTCTTTTCAATCTGATGGTAAAAACTGTTTCCAAGCCACAGGCATGCAAACTGAGCTTTATGCGTGTCTTGGTATGCTATCATACTGTCCTCCAGAAGAGTTCTCTATAACATGCCTCTATTCAACTGCTTTCTGACAGAAGACACTTGAGCAGAGAGGACACATAATCTGTTGGGTTTAATTACAGAAAGCAAAAAACATTCTGGTGGACTTACTATATCTTACCAAGTTACTCTAAAGCTGTGTAATTTGTGTGTACAAAACACAACTTTTTTCTTGCCTGTGGGGGAGTAAAGTTGGAATTATTTGTACAAGGTGTACTTGCTTCTTAGCAACTTCTGCTCTCTTCTCTGTGCACATGCTGTGATGCCAAAGCATGGACAATTAATAACGTCTCTGGGAGAGGGAGAGTGGACTTCTTCAACTTAGTGAGATGGAGTCTTTTCTATAAAAAATTGGCAAGTACAGCCCTCCTAAGACAGAGCCATCTGGAACCTAAAGGCTTGTAGTAACTAACAAAGCAGGCTGTTGCAAATTTTTAAGGGATATGGCATTACTAATTGAGACTGGAGAAGCAAATGACCTATGCACTTCTATGTATGACATAGTTGTCAAGACCCTTCTTAGAAATTTTCATATACTTTTAGTGAATCTCCCCAGGGTTGAACTGTATCTGCCACAGAGATTCTACTTGCTATGAAAATAAAAGGAGGCAAAGTAGAATTTGGGAAATCATGTCTATTCCTAGAAAGTTTTCCTTTAAAATCCAAAAACACTAGAAAGCTAGTTTCTGCAACAAATGCAATCAAAAGTTATTATAACCAAGAAAAATCTGAACTCTATCAAACACTAGCAAACTCTTGTAAGGAATCAATACCTCCCAGTGAAAAAACCAAAGTATTGTCAATATATCTCTGTATCAGTGCAGATTATTGACCTGATATTTTCTACCCACTAGTTGAGACAAGAGTTTCCTATGCCTCCAGTCAGCTGTAATGACAAGAGGAATACAACCTCACTATATTAATTTACACAGTTTTGGTCCAGGTAGCAACTTCCATTTCCTGTTGTCTTGGTTTTGTCTTCTGTTACTGCTGGCCACTGGAACTGAGGAAGCCTGAATAGGTGAATATGTTGTACCTGATAAAATGAATTGGAGTAAGGGAAGGAATGAGAGTCTCTCATACTTCACTCTCTTTCTGCAGTACAGTTGACTTGCAGACAGTGTAGGAAACTAAGGGAACTGCAACTTCCCTCACCTATATTTTCCAAGATAAGCCAGTGTTGAAAAGTAATTTGTGACCTCTGTGGTTCATAGGTTCTCCTGTGACAGGTCCATGAAATTTCTTGGGTAATGATGAGTAATGCTGTTTCAACAGGCCAGTACTGTATAGTTCTTAGAAAAACCTATGCCATTCCGTTCAGCTGCATTTTGTATTGTCTGGGTACTCCAGGGAAATGTATTAGAATGACAGTCTACCAATGTCCCATTGAACAATGGGACATTGTTCAATGAACACCTTGAAGAGAAAAGAGACTTGATTTCAGTCATGGAGCTTGAAATTACCCTTTTCTCATGCGAAATGAAAATAAAAACAGTAGCACAATTTATTGAAAAAGAAAAAAACTAGAAGAGACAGTATATGGTGTGAACATCAGAAAAGGATAAAAAGCTATGTTTAGCCTTCTTCAAATCGAGGCATACAGTGGGCCTTCCTCTTTCTCTGAATCCAATTGACAAGCTATTGTTGAAATATCTTGCAGACCCTCTCCTCAGGAAATCTGAAAGTGTTAGCTGTAGAGGCCGATCAGCTCATGAACTTCCAATCTGCTGGTTCAGTCTTTCAGAATCAGAAGTGATGATGACTATGGTATGACTGACTTGCAATGTGGTCTTGATGCAACATTGCTTCATCAGAGAAACTCTGCATTCTTACCAGCGAGTGTTATAATCTGACCCACTAGAAAAGCCCATCATAACGGCAGCTTGCTTATCCTGTGAACCCATTTTCTGAAGCCTCACTGTTAAGTGCTGCCCAAGTAACTTCTGACAAATGGCCTTTCTGTACAAAGAAAGCAGCAATCTCTGATAACAAGAGGCAAACTATTAATGCTTATTTTGTTATTCACTGTCACATCACTAATCACAATAAAAATTCCTTAGGCACCATTGTTCCAGGGAGGGTTTGGAAGGATTCCGGGCTGAAACTATGACACCATTTAAAATTCGAGCAATCAGTGTTTATTGCAAAGGAGTAGCAAACAAAATTAAAAAAAAAGCTGAGAAAGGGGAACAAAATAAAACAAACTCCAAGACAATTCCCACACACTCATACAACGCTCACACAGTTACTATACATATGACCCCAGTGTGCTCAGATTCCCAGTATGACTATCTGCTGCATCCTTGGGCTTTAGTAGACTTAACAAGCTTAGCCAGCAACCCTGCCAGAGGCGACGTTGTCCCCTGTGCCAGCACACACCTCCACCTGGAGCAGGAACTGTCTGTTTTTTATAAACTTGGTCTGTGGCATCTGTCTAGGTGTGTGTAGCCAGCACACGCCCAGATAGAGGCCTTCAGTCCCTCCCCCTGTTTTGTAACTGGAAAATCCCCTGCACAGTATATATCGAGGGCCTCCCTTTTTGGATTGGTGGTTGTTACCTCATCATCCTCCTCTGCTTTTTCTCCTTGACTTGTCCTTGACTGGCTGTCGGCAAGCCGCCAGGCTGCAAAACAGTTTCAGTGTGCGCAAGATGTTTCTTCTTCAAGGCCAGAGTCTCAATTATCAGCTCTTGTTTTCCGTAACTTGGCAAGAAAAAGAACTGACTCTTACAGGCATCAAGGCCAGACGCAGACCAAAATAATAGCATCTCATCATGCCCAAATACAATCGTTCATGTTCAGTAACTAATATTTACTCCTATGGGAGAAAGCCTGGTGACACTATTAATAACACCATGTGTATTTTTTAGGGTCCCCCCCATAATGCGTCTCAGACATGAGATGATAGTACATAAGTTAAGAAAAGAGGAAAAGATGACAGTACAGAAAATCTTAGGGCAAGTGCTCATCCAATTTTCAAAAGTAATTACTCATTCTTTCTTGTTCATCATAAAATTCCTCAAGTTAAGTGAACTGCTCAATGCACAGAGATGCTAAAAGCTTTTCCCTTGTAATGTCATCCTCATATGTCAGTTTCCTCCCCTATCAAACAGACACAGTAAGTTGCCAGGTGTACTGTGGTCAGTGGGGTTGGTGAGCTCCCTCTCTGAATGATAGTGGGTTTGTACCTCAACACTCTTCCATCCTGTTAGAAAGAACTGACAAGGCAAAGCCTGCCTGAAAGAAATGACAAGCCCATAAGGATAAACAAGTCACCTAGGGCATATTCTATGCCTATACATTATTTTTTGTATCTGCATGCCCGTATACTTAGCAGTTAGGTGCTCTTTTGCTTAAAGATGATGAAAGTACATGTCTCTTTTTATATACAGGTCTCCCTGCAATTCCACATTAGTAAATGAAAAGGATATAACTGAATGATAGAGTAGCAGCAGTCATAGCTCAAATTATTTATACGTCATTCATTCATCTTTATATATAGGGCTGTCAGGTTTTTTCGACTTACATAGAATGAAAATAAAACCAAGACTTGGTGCTTTCTCTTCCAAAGAACTGTGCAAATATTAACTAAAAATAGGTGGAAAATTCTGATGAGGAAATGGTCATACAAAAATTAAGATTTAATGGAACTTTAAATATAGCTTGTTCCTATGAAATTATAAGGAGATTAGAAAGAAATCTGCACCGAGACCTTCAATATGTTGTCATTTAGTCTCCTACAAGGTGAGTGTAAATGTATATGAGAAATATTGTTGTTCTGATCTGGTGGCATTGTGGTCTCCCTTTGCATTGGTGTAAAGGAGCACGGAATTAAACAATATGGAATCCGGGTTATTAAAGACAACATTTTGAAATATATGGTGAGTGGAAACATTATTTTTAAGAGATAAAACTGAGCTGAATACTCTCCCAGTGCCTAACACCCAAAAAATTGGATGAATCCATAACAGAAAAGTTATTTTGTACCTTGTTTCTCTGTTGTTTTAAAACGCAAGCTGTAGCAGAAGAGATTGTAAGCAACTTTTTTTATTTAAAAAAGTCAAAGGTTCCTGAAAGAAATATGGTAAATTTAGTGCCACTAGTCAAGCCTCCTTCTCCAAAGGCAGGTCAGAAAAACAGAGAAGCATGCAGGCTGCCACAGCTGGCAGAGAGCACTGTGCCATGGTTTTTTTTACTTTTTCTGTGAAATTACTTCTGTCACCACCTTGGTCCTAATGGAGTCATTGTCATAATTCCATGTGTTCAATTTCTCTCTATTTTTTATTTTGGACAAAGACAAAATGGAATCAGTCTCTGAAGCATCTGGAGCATCACCTCATCAATACAACTATTTCAATAACATGCAATAACTAATCTTCAAATTCTTGAATTTTGAAAATCTGGATCTAGCTTCAAGTCCAACTGGCTGCTCAGGCCATCATCTGTTAAAAAAAATGTCTGGGGACAGAATCTTGGCTGTCAAAGTGACTTTCTCTGTTGTGTGCTTAGCAGTACTGTGAAAAATTTGCAGCTTTGCACAACTTCTCAGTCCTTCAGACTCTCAGGGTCCCCCAGGAAAGCTGTTTAGTTTGGTAATGTTGTAGCATTGACAAAGACATATAAACCTCTTTCATTCATTTCTGTTTTTGGCAAATAGCTTAGAATATGATCTTCCAACCCTATGAATCATGCCTTCAAACATATTTCAAATATACATCCACCTGACTAATAGAGGAAAGGGAATATCCAGAATCAGGCCGGCCAACTTGGTGAGGCAGGCTTTAAACTGAAGGACTCAGAGTGTGGGGTCCAAAGTGGCAATGCTCGTGACATCAAATCCAACTGGTGAACAAGTGAGGCCAAACAGGGCAGCGACAAACATTTCTTGTCTGCTTCCCAAAATGAGATCCAGAAGGCGAACCACCTCGAGTATGTATGGCTGTGGTGGTGCCTTGCTGGGAAACCTGCACGCTTGATTACCTCTCTGAAATGCGCACAGCATGAGAAGTAAATAAAAAGAGACTCATGTGTGGTCACAGTGCCATGATCTCATTGCAGTTACAGAGACATGGTGGGATAGCTCACATGACTGGAATGTTGTCATGGATGTCTATATCCTTTTTAGGAAAGACAAGGCAGTGATGTGAGATGATGGAGTTGCTCTTTATGTGAGAGAGCAACTAGGATGTATAAAGTTCTGTCGAGGGGTGGATGAAGACAAAGTGGAGAATTTATGGGTAAGATTTTGGGGACAGGCTAACAAGAGTGACACTGCTGTGGGTGTTTACTACAGGCCACCCTACCAGCAAGAGAAAGTGGAAGTTCTAGAGATATCTGGAAGGGACCTTACGGTCACAGTCCCTGGTTCTCATGGGGAACTTCATCCGCTCTGATCTCTGTTGGAAAGATAACACAGCCAGACACACACTGTCCAGGAGGCTCCTGCAGACCATTGATGATAAATTACTTGGATGTAGTACCTGAAGGTATACTAAGTAAGTTTGCCAACAAAAATAAATTGAGACAAGATGTTGACTCCCTCAAAGGCAATGAGATCCTGAAGAGAGGCCTTGACAAATTAGACAGCTGGGCAATCAAGAACTGTATAAAATTTATCAAAGACAAATGCTGGATTCTGCACCTGGAAAGGGACAAACCTGGATGTATGTACAGACTGGGGAACAGGAGGCTGGAGAGCAGTGCTGTGAAAAGGGACCTTGGAGTCCTGGCTGATGGCAAATAGAATACAAGTCAGCAGTGCCCTGGCAGTGAAAAAGATTGGCTGTGTCCTGGGATACATCAGGCAAAGCTTTGCTGGCTGGTCAGTGGAGGGAATTGTCCTGCTCTGCTCTGTGCTGGTGCAGCCTCACCTTGAATATTGTGTGCAGTTTTGGTCACATGAGGAGAGGTTGAGGTCACTTGGCTAGTTCAGTCTGGAGGAGGCTGAAGGGGAATCCCATAGCAGTCTACACCCTCCTAACAGGGGGAAGCAGAGGGGCAGGCACTGATGTCTTTTCTCTGTTGATGAGTGACAGGACCCAAGGGAATGGCACAAGTCTGTGTCAGGGGAACTTTAGGCTGGATATTAGCGGAGCTTTAGGCTGGATATTAGGGAAAGGTTCTTCACCCAGAGGGTGGCTGGGAATACGCTTCCCAGGGAAGTGGTCTCATCACCAAGCCTGCCAGAGTTCAGTAAATGTTTGGACAATACTCAGACATATGACGTGATTCTTGGGGCTCTCATGTGCAGGGCCAGGAACTGGATTTTGGTGATTCCTTGTGGATCCCTTCTAACTCTATTCTACGATTCTACGATTCTCTCATGAGTATTTTTTTAAAGATTAAAGATTTCAATTTTTTTGTTGTTGTTTTTTTTTTTTTTTAATTTTTGAAAGTCAAATAAAACAGTGTGGAGGATACCACAAAACTGAGAAGCCAAAACTGCCATTTTAAGACATTTGTCTAGAGATGCATGTTCTCTGCTCAAAAGAAAACTGTCACTGTTTATGCAACTGTTTAAATAGCCTGTCCGAAATAGAACAATAGAATAGAAGAGACAGCAAACTTAGAGTTGCACCAGGGCTCAGTGAGGCAAATGTCTGGAGCACACCTTTTATTAAACGAGGAAAGGTAAAACCATTCTACCGTGTTCTGACTGTTCAGATACAGTCTACAAGGCCCATTGCAAGTTACTGTTTCCACATTCTTATAATCTCTTATTATCTCTGCTCAGTCACTGAGGCAGCCTAATCTATTCCTCACCATACAGACCATTTTATTCTAACCGCTAAATAGCATTTCCCTTTTGGATTATGATATCCAGCAATAGGCTCATTTTTTTAAAGACAATTTCTACATACCTTACTAAAAATGACATTTTGCAGCCAGGGAATTTAAACACTTTCCCAGTCCAGAAGTTTAACCCATTGGTTGCATGTGTATGTGCTTGTGTATACATGTAAGTGTTATTTAATGCAATAGCATAAGTGACAATTACAAAGTATTACAGAGAACATCTGTTGAGTTGTCATAATAATGACTTTAAGACTCTTTTTACTGATGAATAACTAGCAAAAATCCTTTTATGAGCCCTAAGTTGCACAGCACTTATACAGCTGCTTAGCATCCAATAGTATGTATTCAGTGAGACTGATCTAGAATTAACTTAGTTTTACATCAGTATTAGATGGTGGCCAGTTAGTGATGGTTACCATGTTTTTCCCTCGTATGAGGCTATAAAAATAACGTGATGACACCTGGAAAATTGTCTGTAAAATGAAAAGTCTATCAGTTGTAGTAAGGAGGTGAATGAGGACAAAGACTATCTTATTTCTTATTGCCATACTTATCATACACTGGGGCTTTTTGAGAACTTTTTTTGTACTTGCAGGTGTTGGTCAATTTGTCCTTGTGTATCATCTCTCATTGGCATGTAACTTTGCACCTTGTTTTCAAAAATGTCTGCAGCCCACTTGGGTGCTCCTAAATCAACATGGGATAAATTGCATGGATACACAATTGTAAACATATGAATAAGCTTGTAAGGACATTATATCTAAATGATGACTTCGTCAGGTCAGAAAAGATATTTGTTATAAATATAAGGAATGTTTTCCATAGCAACAATGATGTCATAAAAAATGTAGGCCTCCACAGGATAACATTTTGCAGCAAAATTAGCAAACTGATCACTTCTCTATCCAGGAAAACAAACCATAATGTTTGTTTAGGGGGTGATCTACCTTTAGACTGTTTATGCACCTAAGTAGTCACAGTGCCCCTGGGAAATCTTTCTGTTTCTGATCCCATTTCCATACCTTTCTGAAGAAGGACTTCCAGTAATATTAACAAAGCTTAATGCTATGGGAAAAGGGATATATTAATATTATCAATCCAAAATATAAAATATAAATGTTTTAGAAGAAATTGAGGTATTTCAGCCTGATTTTTGGTGAAAACAAAAGTGGAAATATCAAAATTTCCTATAGGATAGTAATAATTTTAAATTTTATTTCTTAGCTGTCCTTAGTTGACTTAAACATGAACTGAAGGGAACACTTGGAAACATGATTTAGAATTAAGTTCTGTGCTGGCCACAAAATGAGCACCTTCTCCAACACTGGGCATGATCAGCCTGTAACTCATAAATCATACAAGTTATATAATGTTACAAGAGGTCAACTAGGTCTACTTACCTGGCCCCCCACCTGCTCTTGAATGCCATTTTTCTTGAGATGGCCTTCTGGCAAAAAACTTTAGGTTAGATAAATTATTCTGATGGTGATGGTCTGCTCCTGGCTGCCTTTTCCATCATTCTGAGCTGCATTCTTCATGTGCACACATTTTCAAGTGCCCTGATAAGTTTCTGGGGAAAAATGGTGGTAGAACGGACCACTTATCATTGTCAGAACCATTAGCAGCTTCTCTGCCTGACTTCCAAAATGTCTGTGGGGCAGAGAACAGCTGGAAGTGCAAACTATCCCTGTTGGAGGAAGATATCAGTTATCCTTTCTCCTAGGACAGTTATATGGCTACTTGTGCTCCAGCCTTAGGTATGAAATGTTCTTAAGCCAAGCCTGAATGAAGGTTGTAATGAGGGGAGAGCCAGTCTCTTCTCATGGGTAACAAGTGACAGCAAATGGCCTCAGGTTGTGCCAGAGGATGTTTAAATTAGATGTTAGGAAAAAATTCTTCACTCAAGGGGCAGTCAGGCACAGGTACAGGCTGCCCAGGACAGCGGTTGTGTCACCACCCCTGGAGGTGTTCCAGAAAACCTGTAGATGTGACACTTAGGAACACAGTTTGGTGGTGGACTTGGCAGTGTTAGGTTGATGGTTGGGTTCGGTGATCTTTTCCAAACTAAATTATTCTATGATTCTAATATTTTGGTCAAACCAAGTCATTAAGAGGTTTACATCAAAAAATTTACTGCACTTATTGCAGAGGAGACTTTATGCAGCTAAAACAAGCAGTAGAACATGGGAATTCTAAGGCCTCATCAATGGAACTATACAGTAGTTTTCAGCAAATACATCTATTTCCAAGCTGCTGAAGCCTAAAGGAAAACTTTTTATGATCTTCCCATTCTATCCATTTGTACAAGGAATTAAAAGGCCAGTTAATTGCATTAAAAACACAATGTTGGTAAAATGTGTGTGTCCTGCATATCTCATCTTGCCATTGGATACATCCCTGAATCCAGGAGTGCAAACCTTTTTAAGCAAGAAGTCAGCTGATGTAGAAAAGTGACGTCTGATTCTAGATTACTCTAGACATGAGAATACTTGCATTTTACAGAAGTGGTTTTCCATTGAGATAAACCTTTTCCTTTTTCTTTTGCATGATATCTTGCTCAGATGTTATTAAAGGTAGGGTAAGCTCACCACCAGAATCTAAATTATTGATTTCAAACTGTTACTTAGAATTCCCAGCCAGATATTACATAGAAAGGACTGTTTAGGTTGACGGGTAGGTTGTTAATAACTAGTATGGTCCTTCAATTGCATTGTCCATGAATGATTTTACAATAAGAATTGAGCAAACAGAAGCTCCTTCTTGCTTTTATGATTAAAATTTCTTTGAAGACTTTAGTACTAGATCACCTGCCCAAGGGTGTATTGCCTTGTTTTGATTTCTTTTTGACGAGTGTGAAAGAATTGATGTATTCTCTGAAGAAACAAGACTCTGAGCAAATTTCTACTTGTGTAGGGAAGCTGATTTGCAAAAAGCAACGATCCACCTAAAATTCACCTAGTTTCAAATTACTCTTGAAATACCTATCATCAAAGAAAGTGAAGAATTCTGTGTTTTAAACCATATTTCAATCTTTCATTAGTTTTCCAGCTTTACATGATATTGTGCTAATAATAACTCACGGATGTGAAAATACTCTCCTTCCTCGGAAAGAACTTCTGACATTTTAAGCCTCATTTGTAAAGTCAAGCACAAAAGAGAAACAGAGTTGATAAAGTAATAAAAATAAACAACGACAGCACTCAAATGGATATCTATAGGGCATCAGGGATACCAATTCTCAGAGATGAAGGGAGCAAGTACATGCCATTGCAAAGGTTAGATTGATCAGGCTCATGCATGGTCAGTCTTTATTTTCTGAGGCTTTAGCATGTAACCCAGAGGCACACTGGCTTTGATCTTCATTAACAAATGAAAGGAAACATATTCTGGTAAAACATGACATGGAGTTATATAGCAAAAGAGCAAGTTGCTGTTTCAAAAACCGGGAAAGGGATGTCCTATGGGATACGGATGAAATTGTGCATCAGTTAAATGACTGAACTGCTGAATTGGTTATGTGAAGGAAAAAAGAAGATCTACCTTCTTTTTTTCACAAGATTATCTTCCTGTAATAAAAATGGAGTTATTTATTAAAGCCACAAAGCATGATAGCTACTTTTTGGAGTGCTGTAGTGATAAGTTCATTGGCATATATGTTCAGTTTGGGTTTTCTCAGAGCAGTGAAGAGTCATAAAATGCAGCATTGTGACAGGCATCTCATTTTCATTTGGCATGTGCTGTAACGTGAATCACAGTATTCATAATGGTTTCCTCAGAGCAGAACATGAAAGTTTCAGACACTGATTCATGGTCTTACCTGAAAGCATTGCAATGACAATTCCATGTCAGCTTGAGTCCCAAGAGGGCTGGAGGTTCAGCAAAACTACAGAAGCCCGAGTCAAAATGCTGTGGAAAGAAATAGCAAAGAAATAACAGTTGTAAAAGGCAAGCAACACTTCTTCCTGCCAGGGTTTAAAAGGATAGAGTCAAGGACTTTTATGCTACTCAAAACACATATCTTTCATTCTAGTGACAAAAATCCAAGTAATCAAAGGAAAAGTGTAAAAATCACTCCATGACACATTTTTTAGAAATAAACTGTTGCATTTCCTTTGGTAAATGCAATGTTCAGAAATAGATTGAAGCAGCTGGTACAAGTGGAAATGAATAATTTTGCCTATGTCACAGTAAATGTTTATTGCATGCTTACATAGAGCAAAGAACAGAGACAAATTTTATAACATAGCAGAACAATTTATCTGCCTCATAGACTCATGAATATTTGAATTGAGCATTTGTGACTGAGGAAGCAGTCTGAAATCTCAATCTCTTGTTATTTTTTCCAGTAATTGTGGAGTTTTGATGCTTATCTCCACAAAGAAGTAAATCTGTTCAGAATTTTATCCTTTTATGAAAAGTACATATATTTAGTGGGCAAAACATGAGGCAGAGTTTGGATTTTATCCAGAGACAGAACTGTGAGGCAAGATCTACAAAAGTGGAGTGTTCTTGTATCTGAAGTGCCATTGAGTTGCTCTTATATGCCATGAATACTTTAAACTGCATACCTGTTCTCATAACGAAAGTGAAAGGAAGAGAGACAGAGAGAAAGAAAGGCAGGAAGGCAACAGATGTCATATATATACTAATGGCAGTGGAAAGTGATCTCATGTAAGGCTCACTTATCTGAATGAACTATGAGTGCTCTGAATTAAATAGTTTATTAATTTCCATGACAAATTGAGTGTTGTAGTCTTAGGCACAATGACTTATAACCTATTCTGGGTTAAAAACAGCAATTATACCACATGCACAGTACAACCTATGAAGTTACAAATGCAGCTGCATAAATAGTGGATTTTCTTTATTTTTCTCAATAGAAAAAATAGTTGGTAATTTTTCTGCACAGAGCAATCTGATTCTGAGTTGGAATTTAATTTCGAGGATAAGTGAGGTGCTAGGCTTGTATTTTCTTAAATGAAAATACTAAGAGGCGGACTACAGAAATACATAAATAGATGGTCTTACAGAGTCTATTTTCCTAAAACAGATATTTAGAAAATGTAAAAGAAAATAAGACTGAAGTTATGAGGATTAAATTATTACTTTAGTTGAACATAAGATCCTTCTGCATCTTAACCTCATCCTCTTATTTTTAATCTGCATTTTTCAAAGTATTAACATGGAGGTAATTGCCTGTCACTGCTGACTAAAGTTACATACAGAAACAAAAAACAGGTTCCCCTTTTGGAAGGAAAGTAACAGTATTATGACTGGACAATTTAACCATTATTTTTTAGGCTCAGAAGTTAACACCCTGCTGAAGCATTTTTACTTCTCTAGACACTTGGACAGAGAGAAAAACAGGTTATAACTGGATTACAAAAATAAGTTTTCCTTTTGCAGTCTGCAGCCTTGAGATTTCAATTGTTGTAATCAAACAACCAAAACCAACCCTGAATATTAGATTCTGCACCAAAAGAAAGCCTCCAAAACCAACCAGACAAGTGTTCCCCAGACTTCCTTTCACTAGCCTAAACAAGGCTGCAATTTTTCAGTATTTGTGTACACCACTGAATTTTTTAGGGAAATATTAAACATATTCCTTTTCAAAAAACTAACATTTCATATGGCAGAGCTAAAGGCATTTTAGCAAAGAAACCCTGCTTAAATCCTAAGTGTGGCACTAACCTAGGGCTATCTGAATGGGCTGACAATAGTTACCTATGTCACACAGCTCTTACTTTCACCAGCAGAACGGACTTTTCTAGGGATGGATTAGAAATGGAAAGAGACTAACCTGAAAACTAGACCTGTTCTGTTGTAGTGTGTATTCAGCCCATGGAAAGACGCTCGGTCCTCTCTATCCTCCTTATCACTATCAGTCTTCCTTTTCCATAGTTTGGGAACAGCACCTTGCGTTTATGGATTTATAAGAGTTCAGTAATTCAAGGAAGCACAGTAACTTCTCTTAGTGGAAAGGGAACTTCAGTATAATCTCCTGATGGACCTATCTGCACAAGCCATCTATGACAGACCGTTGTCAGGCTCTTTCATAATGCCCCTTTCGTTTCAAAGAAAAATCTTCAAAAGAATTCATATTAGTGCTGAGGCAATGCATAGAAACTGCCAGAGCAAAATATAGTATTTGTTGTTTAATTATAATTGAATAACATTAACTGATTTGTAGAGCAGACTCATGCTAAACACAACTAAATTTGAATAGCATGTGAGCTTCAGTTTACTTATATTGTCAGCAGTCAGGTTTTCCTAATAAAGACTTCTTGTTTTCTCCCAATTTGAAATATATCTCAGGAGCTTTACTCTGGTTTTCTTTGTGGTTTGTTGGTTTGGTTGGTTTTGGTTTTGTTTTTTGGGTTTTTTTTTTTTGAGAAAGCTCCTCATAGTGCAGGTATTTAGTGGAAACTTGCAGCTTGCTCTCTAGACAGTTGGTCAGTCTTCCTTTATTTGTACATTTCATTTGCATCCATGCTGTCAGATGTTAAAACTAGGGACAGGGAAAAAAATCAGCTTTTTGTTTAAGAGCAGAGCTGCAAGGAGAATTTATTGCCCAGTATTTTACCTATAATATTTCTAGCTGGGATTTTTTTTTTTTTTTTAAAGAGAGAATAAACAAAAGATATTGCCACATATTTCAAATTGCAAGCTTTTAAAAAGCATAATTATCTTTTTTTTCTATCCAGTTACAGAAGCAGAACAGCCCACAAGTGCTGTGTAGGGTATTTTGTAGCCTCATTTATTTAGAAATTAATCTCACCTGGCAAAGTAAAAACTATTTGCTATTCCCAGTAGCGATGACCTAAAAAGTCAGCATTAAACAGTATTTGTTAGACACTTTATAATGTAATCAGGCCTCTTTATTGATGCTTGCTGCTGAGAAGGGCATAAAGGTTCTCCCAGAGAAAGTAGTGGAAACTTGGTTTCAGCAAATCACTTAAGCAGGTGCTTATTTAAATATGTGTTTCAATTTAAGCAGGTGCTTATATTTCATCAAAGTAAACTAGTCTTAAAAATGTACTTCAGGGCTCTGCTAAAGCTGGTCCAACACCTCGATTAAAACCTAGATTTGCAAACACTTGCATTTCTGGCTTTTCTCTAAAGGTCTTTGCGAATTTCAGAGCCCCAGCTTAGGCGTTATGCATCTCCAGTGAATGAGAACATTTACTTGCTCCATAGGAAATCTCATTGGCTGATGAAGAAAATATAATTTAGTATTAAAAGCCTTACCTTTCTGTATTAAAAAATGCTAGGACAAAATGACCTTTCATTCCTCTGGCAAAGTGAATAACTATGCTTGTAAGGAAGACCAATTGTGTAGGAAAGTATCACACATAGAGGCACCTGCAATGTTACCACCGAGTCATGGCTGAACCTGAAAAGTGACTCCTCACTTCCTGGGATCTGTAAAGGCCCCTCGACCTTTTCATACGAGCCAATGTCTGAGTCACATACCCTGCCCAGATATCGCTGTCAGTAGCCACATTTGCCCTAATGAAATAGCCCATTTCTTCAGTAATTTCAATCTAGAAAAATAGCTTGTTTATATAGTTTCCTAACCTCTGTGCTGGCTCAGAGTTACCACATTTCTATGACAAATGGAGAACATCTGTTTACCGAATTCCCAGTTCTAAATGTTGCAGATGAATTTATGGGAGTTATCCCTGATTGGTAATGGTAGAATTAATACTGGTAAAAAGTATAACAAATATGTATAGTAACCCATGCCTCTGCTACAAAGAGTTTTGTATATTTTGTATATTTTGTGTGTATGTGAGTAACTGAGTAAAGGAAAATGACATTTGTGAAAGAAATACAAAGAAGGAGGAAGGAATAGAAATCCTATTACAAAGTACAATTCTTTATAAAGAAATGTTCAGGATTTTGGAGATGTGGTTTGCAAACTTGGTTTTATTCCTGATGTCTTGATGATTTTTTCTGTTTGAGTAATTTGACAACCATGTACGTTTCTAGATAAAGACTACAGGGTCATCAGACATGTAGGCGTTAAAAAAGCAATAGTCTTTCTGTCTCAGACCTCCTTCATAAAGGATTTGCATATATTCAGAAAGATCAGATTTCTAATTTGTAGAGTATTTGGGGATTTTTGGAGATGAAAGGCACCATTCAAATGCTAGCTATTAGGATTGCAAGAGGCAATCTTGACTATCACAGTAGGGGTAAGTGCTATAATTAGTGCCAGACACTGTTGCTACTGTTATTCATCTATATTACTGACAGTTCTGAAATTATCTTGCGGGAAAAAGCAGAAATTGTTTGAGAACTTATTCCTGATTCTGATCCCTAATTAATTGAATATATAATCCCTTAGAGACATATATTCCTTTACCTGAAATATTACAGGAGTTACTGATAGCATGAATGCCAGTATATTGGTCTTCATTTGCAGTGGGACACTGAATATGATATTGTACAATTTTATACTTTTACTTTCCTTTGAACTTTCCAGCTCAAGCTGTTACTAGCTGGTTCACAGCTGTGTTTCTGATCTGCCGAGCAAGGTGTGGTTGATTTATGGAGCAGTCATTATTACTACAACATAATTGAAAGGCTTGAAAATATTTAAGACCATTTCACAAACTCAGTTCCCTTTTTCATCTCTCTTTCTTGAAACACTGGTGTATATGGCTTTTATTCTTGTATATTAAACTCGATATTACAGTGTTTATTTCCCTGCACTTTACAATATACAGTTTATTTTAATACCAGAAATGGTCACCAAGCCCAAGGAAAATTTCACTTCCTCACTAAAGAACTGAAAAAATGTCAGTATGAAATAGGCAGCCAGTAACAGAACTGCAGTAAAATTACCATAACTGGCAACTTAAGGATTTGCCTTGTTTGTAGAGAGCATTCAACACATTCAGAAAATATATTATGTAAAAAACAGTAACAGGCTCTAACAGTTATTATTTTTGTTAGTATATAAGAACAAAATCCAGTGGATGCCTTCCTATCTCTTGGCCCTATGGCACTAACAGCAGTTAAAATATTTCGGTAGCAGCTCAGCACCAGATATTTATGATCTGTAAGAAATCATAGAATAGTTTGGGTTAGAAGCGACCTTAAAGATAGTCTAGTTCCAAACCCCACTGCTGTGGGCATTGACACCTTTCACCAGAACAGGTTGCTCAGAGCTCCATCCAACCTGAACCCAAACACTTGTAGGGGTGGAGGTTCCACAGCTTCTCTTGGCAACCTGTTCCAGTGCCTCACCACCCTTGCACTGAAGAATTTCTTCCTAATATTTAATCTAAACCTGCTCTCTTTGTGTTTGAATCCATTCCCCCTTGTCCTGCATGTTCTTGTAAAAAGTTTCTCTCCATCCTTCAAAGGTCACCTTTTATTTCTATACTTCAAGACTTAATTAACTTCTAAACTGATACATAACATTGCAAAGGATGTAGGTATATCCTTTCTCTTCAAATGAACCAAAGTACTTGTGAGGAAATTGTTTATATTTCCTGAGGGTTTCCGTACTAACATTTCTGAGCAACATGTGAATCAGTATTTGGCATAGCATGCACTGTACTGTAATGATAGCATAGGTCCAAGCCAAAGGAAAATATCAATTGAATCTTTCTTATTGAATTCTTGACAAATCGTTTAAACTTCTTTGATAGTTGTCATACAGTATTTTAAGATAAAATTTATTTTAATTTTATGAAAACTGAAAATACTTACGTGTGTGTGGTTTGTTTCAGTGAAGTTTAAAAAACTCATATGTTATTGCTAATATGTTCAACCCACCACATATTGATTGATACTTAGTTTGATGGAAACAAATATTGAAAATATTTATAAAAGCTGGGGAAGTTCTGTAAGTCCATCTTAATCTACTGAGCTGTTTGTACAACATGAAGGACTGTTGCTTTCAAATTATTATTTTGTCTAGTTTGGCTTTCACTATGCCAGGTGATACAATTTCTCTTTTTTCTCATGAGAGGTATTTTCCCATGTAAAGAAGTCTTTACTGGCAAGGCCTTAGACCACATGTCCATACAGAACACCCACGTTAATCATCACTCTAACACTTCTGTGACTGAAACAGGAACTTGCCATTTCTCATTTAAAAGCCCTAACGGAAATTTACCTATAATTTTTAGACTCCTGTCATAGATTAGACATTCCTGGCTCTATGAACTTTTAGGGTGATTGCTTGTTTTTGTACTTCTGTAGATTTCCTAGAACAATTTACTTTACTTATAACTCTGTATTCAAGTTACGACTTCATAACCAAATATCATATGTGTTTTTCCAAATCATTTGCTTCAACATGACTCAGGTGATATACTGAAGGTAAGGGTCTTGCAGTGCCATAGACTTGCAGATAGATGTTAGATGATACATATGTATTGCAGACCAAAATACATCAGAAATCCATCCATATTTCATTTTTACTGTACAATTATTTTCAAAAGGCTCTTCTATTACAACCTACAATTTCAGTTTCCTGCTTCTGCAGCTTTTATCTCCAGTTGGAGCCACATTTTTGCATGCCTTTCATGCACATTATATTTATCTATGTCTCAGGAATTTCTAAATTTTAGTTAATTATGCAGTGAAGATAGCAAAATTGTAGCACATACTTTTCCCAGACTGATTCTAAATTAAATTTCTATCCCTTCTCCTAGGCTTTTCAGGTGTCTTAATATCCTTTGAGAGGGTTTGCAACTTCACGAAGTCATCAGTAGCAGTGAATTTCATTAATAATGTTACCCCTTTGGTTCAGATTATTAATGAGAATATTTAAGAAGAACAGGCACAAGATCCTTCACTACCCTGTTTTTAATAACATTAATATATTTAATACTTTGAAACTACTCTGGGATTTTTTTATGACATACTATATCTTCGCTATTAGACTGTTGCATTTCTGTTGTGCAGCAAGCAATTGAATTGGTACTGAGTATTTTGATTTGTACTAACACCCCTATACACTAATCTTACTAATATGCCTTATGTTTATTTATGTTATAAATCAAGCTGCCACTGCATTCTTATTTTTTTGCAACATATATTCATACGCCATTGCTTCTGGATCATGAGTGGCGATTAATTTTGAGTTGATTTTTCTGCTGATTTGGCAAAATTATATTTTCTGTAAGGCATTGTAAACATTTCTTTCATGATGTAGCCATTGTGACAAAGGTTAAATCACTTTGCTATGAAGTGTACCTAATTTTTAATTCCATTTTATTGCATGCACTGTTCTCTGTAACTCTGTAGCACTTTAAAGTATCCAGTGAGTTCTGTAACAGCCAGTATAACATCCATATGGACAGCCGAAGATGCTTTCCTTTGCATTTAATATTGCATCTTCATTTTACATCAGAGCTCTCTGTGATGCTCAGAACACTTAAATATGCCTGATTTCCATCATAGCATGAGAATAAACTGAGGCTCAAAGTGACCGAGGGCAACCCTGCAGAAAAAGACTTGGGGGTGATGGCTGATGAAAAACTCAACATGAGGTGTCAGTGTGCGCTCACAGCCCAGCCAGACACATCCTGGGCTGCATCTGAAGGGATGTGACCAATATATCGCGAGAGATAATTCTCCCCCTCTACTCAGCTCTTGTGAGACGTCACCTGGACTACCGTATACCGTTCTGGTTTCCCCAACATAAGGACATGAAACACCTGGAGCAAGTCCAGAGAAGACCCAGAAAGTTGATAAAGGGACCTTCCCTACAAAGACAGGATGAAAAAGCTGGAGCTGTTCAGCCTGGAGAAAAGAATGTTGCATGGGGATCTCATGCCAAGCTTCCAGTATCTGAAGGGAGCCTACAGGGGAGCCAGAGAGGAACTCTTCACCAGGAATTGTGGTGATAGGACAAGGAGTAATGGATACAAATTGAAAGAGGGAAAATTTCAAGTAGATATTGTGAAGAAATTTTTTACTGTGAGAGTGGTGAGACATTGGAACAGGTTGCCCAGGGAGGTTGTGGGTGCTCCAACCCTGGTGGTTTTCAAAGCCAGGTTGGATAAGGCTTTGAGCAACCTGGTCTAGTGGGAGATGTCCCTGTCCCTGGCAGGGGGGATTGGAACTAGATGGTCTTTAAGGTTCATTCCAACCATTTAACATTCTGTGATACCGGGTTATTTGCAAAGATTCCCGCAGTGAGCTAGTAGTAAATCTGTTAAAATAATTGAGAAATCCTCTCAGATACATACTCTATCTTCTGATCATAAATTCACTTAGATGCTTAATCTGTACAGTGTTACTCCAGCTATTAACTTCATCCAACAAAATCTCTTGTCTGTATATGACACATTTAAACTTGTTATACTAATACACTGTATTCATTATGATTAGGATTTTTTTTTTCATTTTACAAGTATTTTTGTTTGCAGTTATTATAATCACTTTCCCAGTCATGGAAAGTTCTTAGTATTTACGTGTGGAGGCTATGATTTTCCAGAAAGTACAGCAATAGTTGACATGCTCTGTCTAGCCATGTGATTTGTACTGTAGCACTGGTGTGAGCAAAAAGGAAGCAAGAAAGGCCAAAAGAATAAATTTACTTTTGTCATTCTGTGTAGCAGATTTAGGCCACTGCTTGAAATAAGTTTATTCTCTCTCTCTGTATTCATGATGCTTAGCACTATCTATACATGCAGTAGAGCTTGCATGATGCAGCAAAGGTCCCAGGATTGCTTCTATCTTGAGTTGCTGGACTCATCATCTCATCCAAAAAGGCTCAGGTTTAGGTAAAAATAGTGTTTCTGAGTTGCAGAGATGTTGAGGAAATGTTTCCAAAAGTGACTAGCAAATCATGACTATGCATGCAGTGCAATGGCCTCTACCACTCTACCAAGAATTCTGTTTGTCATAGGAAGCTCTGCCAGCTCACCCAATGTGGGATTCAGGATCAATGGTCATCTACTGTTAGGGTCTGGTCTGCAATTCTCTGCCATTTTAGATATCAGCAACTGATGTCTTGCCAGAATTATTGAGTCCAATCAGCTATTCAGTTGAAGGGCTTCATGCTGCTAGCTATTTACTTGCAGAATGCTGAGATATTTGGAGCTGACTGTGAGAATACATCTCTCCTTTAATGCTCCAAAGAGCATAACTGTCACACACTGCAAATTCAAAATACCCATGCAGGCTGAGAGAGTACCTTGGCATGAGTATAGGACAGGTTTACTTGTGCATGCTAGAGAACAAAGTTAAATTTCGTTGTGATTTTGTATGTGAAAAACAGTAACGATGACAAAGTGAAAGTGTGTTTAAGTGATGTCATTAAACTCTTACCTATTACATCTCACTTCAAATCCATCAATAACTATCTACATTTCAAATTATAAGGCTTTATACTTTTTAGTGTTATATGCATACAGAGTTCAGCATTAGTTTTATGAAGGAATAAGATGGCATTTTTCTTAATGAGTGTGAAATACCTGAAACATCTCTGCTTATCAGAGATTTAAAAAACAATAACTCTCACAAAATCAATACACTACACTTAAGAAACCTTCAGCTTATATGCAACGAAATCCATATGGAAATATTTATTAGGCATAAAATTGATTGTTTATTCCCTTGCCTTATTATAGCATTAATGTTAAAAGTGATCAGTTTAACTTCTACCTACTGAATACACATTAAGCTGTTCTATGTGGGAAATACAGAAATCAGTGTAATAACTGGATGATTCAGTGGAAATTTCATCTTGAAACTAGGACAAAATCAGAGTAACTAAAAAAAGTTGTATTATAGGACAGGACACTCTACTTGTGAAAAAAGATGCCTTAGACATTTCTGCATTCCAATAGGACAGATTTTCTTCCTTATTACTGCTCTGCAACCAATACCAAACTCAGTTAATTCCCCATCATTTCCACACCACAAAAATGGAAATTATTAAGTACCTTTTCTTCATAATCCTGAATCTTGATATTTTGAAAATAAAAACAAGAAACAACTTTCAAACCCCAAATCTGTCTGATTTCTGAAGCAATTCATAACAGATAAAAACATCAAAACGTGTCACGTAACATTTTAAAGATTGTTTGAAGGGGCAACCATTCCTTCCTCTGCCCTTCTGCATGGGAACCGCTCACACTGTCGAAGTTTCCACTCTTTTCAAGATCAAGGATTTGCTTTCTCTGAGATTTTCAAATATTTTTGTGACATGATTGCACAATGAATCGCACAGTTTCTTCTTCTAGGGTGGTTTTGTTAATGTGTGCTGCAAGTTCCATTTCATGGCTGACTGGGAGAAGTGAACACCAGCCTTCTGAGAGGCTTTAGGAACATCCCACAAACTGAGTGGCAGATGGGAAAACAGCCTTTGGCAGCACTGGCTTTTGAATTACTGCAAGAAGGACCCAGCATCATGCCTCCACCCCAAGCAGCTGTACTTTAATTTGAAATGGAAGAAATCCAATCAAATCTGTCTTTTCCCTCTCTTCAGTTAATCCTGTCTTGTTTTATTTTTTAATGTGATCATGTTATTTATTTGGTTTAATATTTTAAACTAAGTCTCTCTAGTTTGGTTTTTTTTGTTTGTTTGTTTGTTATGAGGACTGACTGCCAAGAATTTCCCCATGATGGGATTACTTAGAGATTAGCCACTGACAAGAACTTTCCTTAAGTATGATAGGATTATTTAGGGAGCAAACTGTTGTCATGTTCCATCATCAAGAATTGGGATTACAGGGGCAGATCAAACTGCCCAAGCTGTGAAGTCACAAGTGTTCCAGGCAGGACTCAAAGGGAGATCAACAAGCAAGAAACTGATATTTCAGGGTAGTCAGAATGTAAAAGTATCTGCTGTCTAGGCAGAAAGCATCATATTCCCCGGTGTGTCATTTCTGATGTAATGTATATGAACCACGTATACTACTACCTTCTTGTCTTGGTTCTGGCCAGGACACAGTTAATTTTTGCAGTAGACAGGAGGGGGCATGGCCAGGACACAAAGGTTATTCTATACCACCTCACATCATTGCTGGTGGTGGAAAGGGAATTCCTGCCAGTCCAGTAAGCATTGCAGAGGGAGCAGCGGGTTGGCCCAAGTTCTGAGCCCGAGGGAGAGGTGGGGGTAATGTAAGGTGGGGGGAGAGTGATCTGGTATTGCTTATTGTAGGGAGTTTCTGCAGTGGACAACTTTCTTTTCTTGTATCCTTTGTCATTAGTAATGTTGGTGTTACTGTTAATTATCTTCTTTCTGTTTCCAGTAAACTGTTTTTATCTCAGCCTGGGATCTTCACATTTTGTGCCTCCAAATCCCTTCTCCAACTTGCCACAGAGGGGAGGAGGATGGGGAGGGAGAGAGCAAGTGGGAGGCAGAGTGGTTTGGGGATTCAGTGGGAACACATAATTGGGGAGTATCATTCCTAAACCCTGACACTTCTTCAGGATGGAAGATTGCCTAATGATGTTTTATGGACTTCCCATAACTAACAGACAATAATATACATACTTGTGCTTTTGGAAAAGAACTGTAAGAGTTTAATTTAGGCACAGGAGCAGCTGCAGTTGAGGTGTTACTTGTAAAGTGACAACCAGAACATGTTACACATCAATTTTCTTAGTATATTGCATAGCTGAAGCAGAATTTATTTTGTAGACTCACTGTTTATCAGTTGCTATGCCCACATTGGTTCGCAAAAGGCCAGATCTAAGTACTCATTGCCCATGTAAACAAGCCCAGTAGACTTGTGATGTAAATGCTTACATAGGTTCAGGTTCAGGTTCATGGCTGGGCTTCGTGAACNTTAAAACTCATTTTCTTAAAAAAATAAAAATTATTTACATTATTGTTCACAATTTATTAATAGTTCACAAGGAGGCATGTGCTGTGTCCTTACGAAGTCTATTCTCTACTAGAAAAGTAGGCTCAAAGTGGGGAAAAAAAAAGGAAAGCATGGTGGTGAATAAATTTTCTTTGCTTGCCCTTCAAAATGGCATACAGTTTAAATTTTAATTAGCTCAATGGAATTTGTATACATTTTCTATTGCCTTTTTTTTTATCCTCAAAGAATCATGGAACTATAACACTTTTAATACAGTAGAGAAAACAGATAGAAAACCCCTACTACCCAGTATAAATCTACTGGCTTCCATTCTACTTTCCTAGTCCTTTCATCAAAGTGATTTCTATTAAAATACAGTATTTCATCAAAAACAATTTATTTACACCATTTTTTGACTTAGAAGAACAGCAACAACTCTCAGTGTTTCAGATATTAATATACCTAGGGCTTGAATAGCTTCTGTTACTACAATACCCAAGTAGTTCTGAAATAAAGGGTCACCTATTCTGACCTATATATTAAGCAGACCTGTACAAGCACTGATTAGAAGATAGTGAATATCTCATATTAACTCTCTAATAAGCAGTTTATATTAACAGAACAAAAAACATTTTTTAGTGTTTATATCTTAAAATAAAAGTGATTTTTTTTTTTACATTTTAGACTAGAGACAGAGATTTTATTTAAACCTGTCATTAGTTTTAGACCAATTCATCCACTGTTATTGTGCCATTTTAGAAAATGGAAACTGACTTAATGAAAGACAAAGCCAGAACATAATTAACATCTACAACAAAGCTGAAATTTGAAGTCCTGAAAGATAGACTCAAGCATAAGCTAAAGCCAGACTCAAGCATAGGCTAAAAGCAGACTTAAAGTGTCCAAAGAAACCTTGCACCAAGTCACATCTCATGGACTAATTTCAACTCAGTAAAAACAATAAGAGTGCTTAATTTTCACTACCATTCCTAAATCCATATATGCTCTTTTCTACATGGCTGAGAGGCAGATTTATTTTTTTTTTCAGGCGATAAATGTGTTACTAATAGAGACAATCATAACACAATAAAACATATTTTAAGTAACTAGAAGTTAAGACAACTCATATTGTATCATAAACACAATTTTGCTGTATCAGAAACAATTATGAAATTATTTTGTCCAAAATTAATTCCATTTCATAAAGCAGGTCATTGATGTCAATAACATTGCCTCTGTCATTAAAACATAACTAAAAGTAATGTATTTGCAAAGTACATTCTAAGAAGACAGTATAAAAAACTGCTGTTATTTACTGTATCATTTCACCCTTCTAGCTATGAGAAATAAGGACTAATACTGCATTATACTTTGTTTTAAACCTTTGCTTGATGAACTTTCAACAATGTCAAAATACATCCATGGCAATGATCTTCTTGCACGAGGCAGCAATTTTTCTCTGTTTCCTGCTCAACCTTGGTATTTTGCATTATTTGAAGTGAAATATATATAGTACATAGAGAGTGAAAAAAAGTTAAATATTAAAGAAAATAAACACTCTCTTTTAGTTTTGGCTCTTATATGGTCTAAATATAAAAATTTACAGATCTCAAATCTAAGATTCAAGAATGATGGAGCAATGTTTTCCTGAGAGCACACAAAACATTCTGTTCCATTCTCATGACATTGACCAGTCATCACTGGTGAGGAAAAGGTAAAAGTATGCTGATGTATATCTGTTAACATCTTTTTTATCTGTTTTATAAGAAGTATAGAATAAACAACTTATATCAATTCTACACAATCTTTTATGCGATATCACTCCACCACTCATTCAGCATTTGTCATGTTAGATACAGCACATAGTGCACCAAAGGTGTTTTAACTGGTGAAAAGGGCATTTACAGAGACAATACCATCTAATGAGTCTGACTCAGAGAAAAATCTTATACTGCCCTCCTAGAAAGCTAAAATTAACCAGCATTATACAGGATCAAGTACAACAATGCCTCTAGGAACATACAACATAATAAATGGCAGCATCTGAGGCACCTGAAATTCATATTTGACAAGCACTGATTTACACAGAACTGTGAATCACACAGATTTTCAACTGGTAATTACTGACTTTATCTCTCTCTCTCTGTGCCAGAGATATCTATCACAAAGCCCGATAAGACAGTAGAAAGACTAAGGAAAATAGTGATGTTGAAACCGCAAATGACACTATGGGCCACAGATAGCTATACTAAAAAACTCATAACAGTGAAATAGCCTAAACCAAGGATTACCCACACTACAGTAATTCTAATTTTGCACAGCAGTAACGATGATTTAATGCCAGGGGAAGACTCACTGACCTCTAAAACAGAACGTTTGTGTGAGTGTGATTGGACCTGCTTCAAGACCTACATGTGATATCTCTACAAAGCTACCAAGCCGAAGTACAATTGAAACTGTCACACAGCAAGACATATCATAAATATGAAATGCTATATGGAATTTCAAAGTTACAAGTCATCTGACACCTTAATAAAAATGAAAACCAGGCAAACAAAAAAGGTAAACCTGAGTACTGGTTGAAACCATTAGTCATATCCACATCACTGGAAAGACATTTTCAGATAACCTAAGAATGTTCTTTCTTGCAGGCATTGAGCAAATTATCACAGCCACAATGCAACAAAACATCCTAAATTAGGTGAAAACTATCTGAAACAAGTTTTGAAGCATCATCCTTAGGACGTATCTATTAAAATATTCATCCTTCCCCCATAGCTCTTTGACAGTCACATAGGTATTTGCACACTCCAAGACATCTGTGATAATATTGATGCATAAAAAAGGCCATTTTTAGAAGGAGAACATCCATGCAGCAGAGTATGGCATTTTCAACAGTCAGAAGATTCAAAAAATTCTGAATTTCACAAGTTCGAAAAAGAAAGAATTGTATTGTTTGACCTATTTTTAAACTTTTGTTTCCAGTGTTATCAACTAGAACACAACTCATTGCTTTACTATAGTTACACCTTTTTCGGTAATTAGGTCCTTTATTATGAGTGGTCTCAGATAAATCAGACAGATATAAAATGTAGGGCTTTATAAGCTTCAATATAATCTGTTCTTTGGTATGTAAGTCAGTTTAGATTTAGAATACTTTGAGGGAAAAATGTTATGAATAGTATTCCATGTATGCCATAGAATTGTACTGTCCATAAAACACAAATGCCCATCAATTAGCTGTGCCACAGCACAGAGATGTTGACAGACATTGCATATGTGGAAGGAGGATGAGAGAAAAAAACAGTATCTTTTTATTCTGACAAGAGATCAAGACTGTCCTTTTATAAGAATGATGAACATTGATAGGAAGACACAGGGAGTACAGAATTTTTTTTTTTTTTTTT
>VWZG01000913.1:156085-168633 GCA_013396735.1 Grallaria varia
TTATTTCAGAATATGAAACTGCTGATTTTATTTGAGATTGTGCAGTAATTAAGGAGTTTATTAGGTAGCCTAACAAATATCACTGCCATCTTTACAAACTCATTCCTGTGAACCAGTTCTTTGGCCTCAGATTTTGTAGTTTCTTTATATACATGCTGGTGCAAAGTTTATCTCTAAAAAGATTACAGGTATCTGTAAGCATAAGTATATAATGCATATATGAAAGTTATATCTTAATAATCAACTTTTAAAAATAAGATTGGCTTTTAAAATAGTAATAGGGGCACCTCTGGCTTCAATATTATTGAGAAAACATCTTTATTTCACCTGGTACTCAGAAAATATGGGAGTTTTAATGTACAAATACATCAGTAGTTATCAAAAAGATGTTTCTGTTGAAACATACCTTGTTGTAATTAGGCTTAAAAAAACAACCAGTAGTAGCGTAACATGTTTTCCTGCTCAATCCCTCTGAATATCATTATTTGTCATTTTCATGATGCTGTAACTTCATGCATTTGCTAAAGGAGAGGATGAGTGGTTTTGGTGAGAAATATTTGACCAACATTTGCTGAAGCAACTCAGTTTTATTTTGCACAGGTATGCAAAGGTCCTCAGTGAATATTATTTGTAGACAAACAGGAATAAAATAATCTCTTGAAAAACAAATTCTGTATCATTGTTCAAGATTTGTAAATGACAACTTATTATATCACCATCCTAGTGGCTGCTTTAGTGAAGTTTCCCTAGAGGTTGATGTAACATGAGGTTGCTTAATGAATATAATTTTTTTTTCCCTTTTATCAAGTGAGAAAAGCAATTCCTCCATCTGTAAATTGCAACACATCAGGGCTGCAGCTGTTTATTACATCACAATATGTACTGAAATTTAGTGTCAAATATGATGACAGAAGTAGTTTCAAGAGAAATTAAAGAGATGAAGAAACTCTACTTAGAATTACCTATTTTCCCAATACATACTGGTCTGTACTGTTCACGAAAATGCAGCAAAAGCATTTTTATGATCACAGGGGTTGAGCCTCTGGCTGTTCTTTAGGCGGGTTGTTACTGACCGCTTGTCATTTGTCTGATTAATGTTCACTGAGAAAGCAGAGCAGTATTTTTACCAGAATAACCTCCTTTGTATTTTTCTGTCAGCTCTTGACTATACTCTATTCTTCAGGTCTATACTACTTTTCCTAATTTGAATACAGTCAAATGGTCCCAAGTAAAATGCTAAGGAGCCTGTTTGATGACTGATTGAAAGCTTATAGTCTTTGAAAATTAGCTCACTTATAATGAAGCAGACTGTGCAATTTGAAATACAGGAACTTCCAAATGTAGTTATGATTAATCTAGGGAGGTAATAGAAAGTCTGTCAGTTCTTTATTGCGCTATCCTGTTGTTTTTATCTTTGTCTCTGCTGAATTCTTACAATAATAGTCACTCCTACAATATTTAATTCTAGGTATGACTAAAAACTCCGTCCATAGTCAAAACACACCTGTTTAGAATTAGACAATATTAGACCGTAGGAAAGAAAGGTTAGAGTTATTCTAAGTCTACTGTGCTTTAAGACTTACTTATCTCAGAATGAATGGTTCAATAGGTGAAACCTTTCTTTTTTATTATCTTTAAACACAAAATGTGATCAATATCATGACTGATATTGACCGCATTTGATGCCTGCCTGACATCTCTTTCACAGACATTTACTTTTAGGAGTAACAGTAGTGGAAATAAGTTTTCTGTTTACATTTTTCTTTGTAACAGTCATTAAGCCGACATTGTTTCTACTTCCTATTTATTGCCACTGCAAATAATAAATATTAAACCTGGTCTCTTTTCTTAGAGGAATAAGTTGCTAAGCAGTCAGAAACCATTTGTTATTTAGCTTTTAAAACTATTTTATAAATACATCAAATTTTAAGAGGAAAAAACAATACAGAATTTTGGCACTACTTAGACCGCGAAGACTGGCTATCAAAGCTAATGCATTGCAATATGCCATTCTGGAGTGTGAGCACTTATCGATTAAATTGCTAGGAGAGGATATAATTCATATTACAATATTAATGCAAGTTGACATATGTTTGAATTATTAATTTTATTATAAGGGAAAGATACAAATGGAAATAAGAACAAAGATAAAGTATCTCTGGGTTTCAGGGTTTTTTAGTTGTCTGGTTGCTATTGCTTTTGATTTCATAACCTTATGTAAGGATACTCAAAGATATGCAAATCTAGACAGGGGAACCTGTTGCAAGGGATACTAACAGACACCACTGCACGATCGATACGATCAAGTAATGCCATTTTATTGTTATCATAGCATCCCTTAAATAACCCAGATAGCACACACACTGCACACACACTGCAAACCACCTCGTGATTGGTTGATACAATAACAAACAACTCCATTGGTGGAAAGTAGCTGTCTCCTGTTTCAGCATCTGGGAACTGTTTACATTCCTTCTCGCTGATAACTGCAGCCACATCTTAAAATAACTTCTACAGAGTCTTAAAAATCCACCAGTCTCATGGCATTAAGCAAGGCAAGATTGATCATATGTGCATTTTCTGCACAAAGTCTTCCAACAGGAACCTGGCTTCAACCCTTGGTAGAAGGTAAGTGTGACTGAAACACTATCTCTGGATGAGAAGAGAAAGGACCATGTAGAAACAGAGTATTTCAATCTGGCCTGAACTATACATATGACCTCGTAGGAAGAAAACTTCCAACCAACCCATCAAGAAATGACTAAAACAAAAAAACAGACAAAACAAAAAAGCCACCAAAACCAACCAAAAAACTCAATGAAAAAACGAACCCTAGGAATGGATTTTGGGAAAAAATGCTGAGTGACATTTTGGTACTGCAAGCCAAGGGAAACACTCAAGACTTTTTGATTCCTCTTCTGCTAAATAGCACTTGAATCCAAGTACCCAGCTGTGAATTATTCTCTGAATTTGAAAGGTCAAGAATATCCCATGATAACTGTCTCAGTCTAAGATTAGTTAAAGACTACTTCATAACAGAAATTCACTGGACTTCGTTATAAGCACTCATTAAAGAATGTACAGTGGTTCTGTTATCCAAAGTATAATGAGGAGGAACTTAAACAGGAAAAACACATGAGGTGAAGTATCACTCCTGGAGTGAGCATATGAGAAATGAAAGCAGAGGAAAGTCGCAGTATTAGGAATACTTTGCTATCCGATAGCAGGGACTCTGCTGAGGTCAGACAAGCATGTCAGCCTAGCCTGGCAATAGAGACATGGATGACCAGAGCTTGGACTCATGTATGAAGATAATCTCCTGCAGATTAAGAAATCTTTTCTGTCCAATCTAGAGTCTTCCATCAGTGCCTGTCTTTATTTACTTACGTGAAACACCAGTGACAGGGGAATTACTGGATGCAATTGAACACAGCAGTACAGCTAACCTTTGATGTCATTAAATGGAAGGAATCTTCAGGTTATAGGGTCTTTTTATATCAAAGGTAACATGTAATCAAGGACTGTTTTTTCTGTAAGCTAGTTGATTACATTTTAGTACAGATACATATCTGCCCCACAAAATTGTGTCAGAAGTTGTTCAACTTACTTGCTACAACACTCATGTAAAATATTTAATGTTCATGATCAACAATTATAAATAAATTTCAGCTGAAAAAAAATTATTGCAGTAGCCTAATGGCTGAAATTAATTAGTAAATTGGTTTCCACTGAAAAGATAAAATTTTATGTTTGAAATATCTGCTTGGTATTTTACTTTATTCTGCTGAAACACACACATTTAACACTGTGTGAACTCATACTCAGCTGAATCATATTGAACACGCCACTCTGCTTCTACAGATAATTCAATATGAAAGAAGTTGATGGGTTGCAGTGTACTTTGGCAGCAATGGTGGCATAAAAAGTCCATTGGCACTGTTTCTGTGAAATGGCCTTTCAGTGTTTTCATCAGAGACCGCATTCTCAGTACTCACAGCGTTGTGATGTTGATAGCTGTTTTCCCTTCTTTTCCTCTCTAACACAAACAAACTGGTATGTCACAGATGCCTGAAATTAGATGGAGGGATTACAAAATGAAGAAGAGGAAAATCAGAAGAATATGCATATATTTGAATTACATGCATTAATAGCTGAGCTACTAGGTGACAGAAAAAATTGCTACCCAATACCTTATTATAGAATAAATCAAATCTCATCAAACTTCTTACATGATATCCCTGTTGTATCACTAATGTCCATGGCATGTATGAAATAAGGCCCCTGACGTTTTTATACTTTATCAGAAGTAGCTTATTAATGAACATTTTCAATTACAATACTCATGAAAAGCAGAAGTTTCTAAACAGATATTAAAACATACACTTAAAGAAAGAGCTAAAAAAATGTTAACAAATGTCAAAAGATTAACCAAATCAAGTACCCATGTAGCCTATCAAAATAAATCTCACAACTTATTAAATAGACATTTTAAATGGACTACAAAGCACTGGAGTAGATGACATGAAATCTTATGTTTACAATGGATCTTGGAGAATGGAAAGTATTGATTTGTGTACTATCTACTTTCATATTACCAAAACATCTCAGTATTTCTGCTACAATGGCATACTGTGAGTAGTATAACAGTTTTACTTATTTTCCCATTAGGATTCAGACCTAACCTCTCAATTATATCACCGCAGCCATTCACAAAGTCCATAAACTATTTACATAAGCTCAGGAGGGTAAGGAAATAAAATAAAGGATAATTATTTTTCAATGGTAAGTTTTTGCTTTTTAACTTCTCATGTGGCTATCAAAGTGACTAGTTTCAAAACGAGGGACCAAATGCTACAGCACACTAAATGTTGCTTTTGATCTGAAAAAATGCATTGCTTTGATTTTTCAAGTCATAGTTCTTTTAGGAAGGAAGTTCTAACAGAGCAGAACATTTGACTAGATAATTTTGTATAAGATTTTTCCACATGCTGAATATTCATTCAGTTCTGGTATGCCATCTTAAAAACATTATTGTAAAATCAAAGATGACAGAGGTGATAATAGTAAGAATAACTTTGGTAGAAAGGAGCTACCATACAAGGAATGACTAAATAAAACCTTGTAATTTGGAAAAGAGACAGTTGAAATGTGCTATGTCCTAGATGTCTACAAATCATAAAAGGAAAGCGGAAAATGAAGGCAGCAGAACAGGAACTAGAGGGCTGTCAGGGAAGTTGTCAGGAAACAGTACTACTGACAAGAAAGAAAAGTAGTTTCTTATGTGATGCGTATTAATCTGTGGAACTCATTGCCTAGATTCCTAGGTTCCAGAAACCTATGTGAGCTGAAGATGGGATTAGAGAAACTTTCTGAGGATAGTTCCCTCAGTAGGTTTTAAACATAGTGCAGATTTAGCTTCTGCTAAAGTACCTCATAACAATTCCACAAAAATTAACCCATTGAAACAGTCCAGATATATAAGGGTAATGATATTTCCACATAGGTTCTACTATAACACACTTTTCAAAGTATTTCCATAGCTAAAAAGTCAGCCTAATCACTATGGCATTTCTTTGGTTCCCTGGCACACAAAGTGAGAGGATTGCTCCTTATGTCATGTGAAGTTTATTGCTTGGTCATAATTCAGTTTTACTCTACAGAATATCTGGAAATTTAGCAACTTCATCATCTCTTCATGGTTTTCAAACAATAGGTTTATACATTTTTTTCTAGCAGTCATATAAATAGGACCTTAATGACTCCAGCTATATTTCAGTCTATGGTTTTGTTGAGCGTTTCTTAGATGAAAATCAAATAAAATCTATAAATAAATCTGTAAATGTTAACCATTGTAAATTTTATTAAAAATATACTTCAGATGTCAAATAAGTCAGATTGAACACAGTGTATTATCATGTTGTGCTGGTGCAAGGCATTTTCGCATAATCTTCTCATCAGAAAAGCATTTAAAAATGGCCATTTAAAATATGCCTGTATTTAAAATTAACCCAGCAACATCATCTTGAAAATTCAGTGTGCATACTGGTTTTCTTTAACACATTCTTTTTGATGTGACACTTAAAGTAGGATAGTATCATATAGGGATTCTGGCTTCACTGTAATAAAATCCTTAATGAATTCAGAGGATGTCTCAGTTGGTTTAACTGTCATTTTAGTGCCTTTTTTGGTCACACTTACATCTTCTGTAACATATTTTTCCCAAATGAATCTATATTCTTGCAGCCCCACTGCAGTACTTCCACTTGTGTCATGTAGAAGCAGAAATGTTCCATGTCAGCTTGTTAACAGCCTTTATATCTGGAGGCTATTGTCATATACATGTTCCTAAAATACTCAAGAGTTTGTTGCTTAGCTAAGGATAGAAAAATAACTGGTATAATGCTTTTATTTTCTTCAAATAAAACTGACTTAATTAAGTAAGCAAACAGCAGGGTTGAAGGCAAAATATGATTTAAATGTGCTGATTCTATGCTTTCCTCATTTCTTGTTAAGACTGTAAAACATACAGGGCTCCTTGGGGAAGAGCCATGTCTCTGTTTGTTCTGTAAAATGTTTAGCACAGGAGGAACCTCAAAAAAAATTGACAAGTTACAATTCTTCTCAAGCATTTCTTTCATTGGGTTTATACTTATATTTCAGAATACCTAATTATCTCACTCTTGGAGATTTTTACAGTAATTCACATAGTAAAGAAACAGATGCACATGAGCGCAGTGAGGGTCTGGGAGAGTCCCTTGAACCTATGTTAAAAAGAAAAGGTGTTTTGAAGTTTCAAAAACCTGATTTTTCTGAGTATGGTTAGGCAACCATGGAATATAAACGCAGAAATGGCTTTAGATGTCAAGCAAATGAAAACACATGCTTAGGATGGCAGACAAAAAGACTAAAATTGGTTCCTATGGAATGTTGACAGGGAGCTGCTGTGTTGCAGGAACCTGCCCTTACGTACACGTGAATGAAAGCTACACTCAATGAACCCTGGGTAAGATCTGCAAAACTCCATCTCTTTCTGAATCCTTACTTTTGCACTTCTGGGATGTATTGTCTTCTGTTTGCATCAGAATCCAATGATGTTGTAGACTTACATATTCACAGTTTCTCCTGACAGCAATCTCGCATAAAGTTATGGAACTCATGTAACATGGAATGTGGTGAATTTCATTACAATCACTTGTCTTAGAGAACTGGAATGATTCATCTCCTAACTCTAACAACCTCAGCTGACTTTTTATGCATCAATGTTATTCACACAAACGGTTGTTCTATTGATCTTTTGCAAAACATGGTGTCAGTTTTAGAAGTCCAGCGGAGGAAAAAAATTTTTTGTGCACGTCTATCTGTGCTTTTTATCTTCTTTTAAATGTAACAAGACTCACATTACAGGAATCTTTAAAAATAACTGTCAAATACGTAAGTTCTTTCTATATTTGGTTACAACGCTTGAGAGTACATTTTACCTGTTTCATAAACTTGACCTGTCCTATCAACACCGTTAGTTGTCTCCTGCTGCAGAGCTATGCAAGCATGCTATGGAAATGCTGCATCTGCTTCCTTAAACCTTGAGGTGGCACACAGCAATTATATCATTCAGGCAGAAGAAATGAAGAATCCAGTAGCATTTGGTTTGGGGTTTTTTATAAATTTGAAGCAAATAAAAGGAAAAAGTAGTCCAAAAATGTTCAATGATACACTTTGCGAAAAACAAAAAAACCTAAGCAATAATATTAATTGAATAGCTTGTTTTTATTCCTTGTGATGTCCGCATCTGAAGTGGAAAAATATTACATGAGTAGGATTTTTGCCCTTAGCAACTAATTTTCATAATTTTATACTTGAAATGGTTCTTATAAACAGAATATAGATACATAAAAATATATCCACACTTCCCAGGAAAATAAGTCTTTTAGTCACTGTGTCATTGTGAAAGAAGCTTGTTTTGGGCATCTTCTACTTCTTAGTCCCATAAATATCTTAAAACCAGGGGAGTACTTTTAACTTCAATTCAGTAAGAACTGAACTATAAGAACCTTTTCCAGATTGTATTTGGTTTATGTGGCAAGGTTTTGGTAGCAGGGGCTCAGGGGGGCTGCAGAGCTGGCTTCAGTACTGTCCCTATGTCAGTCAGAGGCAGTTTCCCCATTTAGGTCCCCAAAGCTGAATGTATTGGCGATGCTGGTGGCACCTCTGTGATAATGTATTTAAGAAAGGGTAAAAAAATGCCACACAGCAGCTGTGAAGAAGGAGGTACTTCAGGTGCTGAAGGAGACATTCTCCTGCAGCCTGTGGAGAAGATCATGGTGATGCAGGCTGTGCCTCTGCAGCCCATGGAGGTCCAGAGTGGAGCAGATAAGCACACTGCAGTCCATGGAGGATGCTGCACTCCAGCAGGTGGACATGACCTGAATGAAGCTGCAGCCCACATCAAAACAGGCTTGTGGAAGCAACTGCAGCCCATGGAGGGTAAGCTGCACAGGTGGAGACTTTCTGGCACTGCGGCACATAGATGACCCATGCTGGAGCAGTCTATTGTTAACAAACAGTACTCCAGGGAAAGGACTCATGCTAGACCAGTTTTTGAAGACAGATCCACATTGGAACAGTTAATGAAGGACTCTATCCTGTGGGATGGACTCCATGTTGAAGCAGGAGAAGCATGTGAACAAAGGAGCGGCAGCGACAGTGTTATGAACTGTGCCCACTGTGCCACTTGAGCTGTGAGGAAATAGAAGAGTCAGGAATGAAGAAGTGAAGTTGAGACAAGGGAGAAAAATGGGTTTAGTTTGGTCTTTGTTTCTCACTATCCCGCTATATTTTTAAATGGTAAGACATTAAACTGATTTTCCCCAAGTCAGGTCTGTTTAGCCTGGGATGGTACGTGGTAACTGATCTCACCATTCTTATCATGACTGATGATTTTCTCCTTATTTTCTTCCCCTGTCATCTTGAAGAGGAGTGAGAGAGTTTCTTGGTGGGCATCTGGTATCCAGCCAAGGTTAAACCACTACAAAGACAGAACATTTAACTTGGTTTTCCTAAAGTAGACTTTGGTGTTGTAAAAACTGGTCCTACTTAAATTTTTATTATTCATCCCTCAGCCACCTCCCATCACCACTACTTACATTTCTTTAGTCTAAGTAGATTATGTCCAGACTATGGACTGATTCCATCCATCCCATACCTATTCTGCTGTAGCCTCAGAGAAGACAGAGAACAATTACTAAAGCAGTATTTTACATTGATAGCCAAATAAATACTTGTCATTTTAAAGTGCATGACCTTTCCACTGCTGTTCCCTTTGTCTCAATCCCCATTTTATCCACACTGACCATGAATAGGAACTAAAATATTGTGTCTAGACTCAGACAGGTATAGGATTTAACAAAAGGAACAGTTTCTGCTTAACAAGAGTCCTCTCTGTCAATGACTTGACATTCTCAGTCAGACGATGCAGAAAATCATAGAAATTACTAAACCTCTTTATTTAGGCAATCACTTTTACTTTTAAACTCAGGAATGTGTGGAAGATGATAACATTAAAATGCCAAGATGAACAGCAGTAATAATAAAGCTGCTGCAAAGACCAACACAAATGTTGGCAAATCTCTTATTTTTATCAGAAGTCCTTAAGATGGACTTTGCAACAAAGTGATCAAAGAAATGTCTTAGTTTTCTTTTTACGATCCAGAGTAATGATCTAGTTCAAACAAGAAAGGGGAAAAGATGATTTTTATTTTTCAAAATTATATATATATTAAATTGATACTGTAATTTCTTCATATTGTTGTAGACACTACTAGATCTTTGATGAGGAAATGCTGAAAACTTTAATTATTTGATTTGACAAGATACTGAAGGAAATTCAAATTATAAGAAAGAGTAGCTAATAAACTGAATGCAATTGATGACACCTAGTCCAAATATCTTAGGGAAAAAACCAAGAGTGTTCCAACATAAATGGAAAGCTGCCTTCCTGGCACATATTTAACTTGATAGTGTTCTCCCTGATCCTCCCTTCCCACCCACATCCCTCATGCTTCATATCCCATCTAGTCACTTGATAACCCTCCTCTTTCTTATTTCTTGATTTCTGTGTTTTATACAAAACATCCTTAATATCAAATACTCTTGAACGAGCTTTAAGATTTTTCTCAATGTAACATTTACCTTTGTATTGCCTCCTTAATTTATGTTTCAGTTAATCTGTTCTGAGTACTTACTTTCCTTCTAGTTCCATGTATTTATCATTACCATCTTTGGCAGCTAACTGTAACCACTAACATGTCTATTGACTATGTTACTACATGTCACTGACTATAAGAAAAGGTGATTATCAGTCGCAGAATCAAGCCAGCCTGGAGAAAGAGTCTCAGGCTCCTAACTGAGCCACAGCATGTGAGAAAGCTGACCTCTCACAATGACAGTATGCAACACTGAAAAAAGTTCAATTGTCCAGTTATATCTTTCTCTACGGGGAAGAACACTAAATAGGACCAGGCATGGAGCAGGACAGCTCATCAAAGAAAGGTCATTTGCGTATATAGTGTTTCTGTACAGATAGCACAGAAGGTATATTCTGTCCTCAACATTTTTGTTCAAGATCATAATCGAAGTAAAATTTGAAGAAACTAGTTAATTCCAAAAGCAAAATATTTTTTGAAAGCCAAATAAATCCTATGGAAATGGATCAGCAATAAGTATTTAGGAGTTAAATCTTGACTAGTTATCATAAGGAAAACAATTTGATATTTCTTCCTGGCATAAACATTAGCAAGGTAATCACTGAAGGGCAAGTAGTTAAGGCTCTTTTACAGCCTGACAATGCTATTCTGAAAAAAAAAAAGAAGTTTATGACACATACCATACCATGTTTCAACTATTGCTTTTGCAGAATGACTAGATGGGCATCAATTCCATGGAAAACAATTTAAAAATTATGCTGCTTTAGATGTGGACTATGGGCCAACAATATCATGCTACTGCAAAGTCTAATAATTCTACTAGGAAGTTTATAGAGAAATACAATGTTACATGTATAAAGTAATGATTTGAACCCTCCCTACCCTTGTAAAGTCACCCTTTTCAAGAGCCCTTGTCTAATTTTGCAAAACATATTTTAAGTAGAAAGTGACATGTGGAGAAAAAAAAAAGGTAATTGAAAATAATCAGAAGTACAGTAGATGAATCTGTGATGCAAGAAATGGAATGTGAGCCTACCGCTGAGTGTGAGGTGAGTGTACACAAACAGTAAAACAAGGAAGACTATGTCAGTGATAGATGTTGCAATGGTAATCCTAGTGACCACTGCTTTAGTCTTCTTAGAAACCACGAGATGCTTCAAAGAACAAGTAGAAGAATGTCTGTCAGAAATTATATAGACCCTGCCTTGTGACAGCAAGGAGAGACTATGACAAGGCATTTCCAATCTCTTTTCCATGATTTTTCTAATTTTACTCGAATGAGTTGTTAATTTATTAATGCATCCAATTATTAAATTATTTACTATATTGGTTTCTTCTGTATCCTAAAGTATGTATTGGGTCACTGCAGCACTGCCTATTTTGCTCCAAATGCACACTAGTATTTCTCTATCTTAGACATGTGAACTGAGTCTTGAAGAGGAGCCAATCTAATTCTGCATCAAGCTCTGTCTCTTGTGAAATCTGTGACATGTTAACAAGCCACTTTTAAGGGAGAATTAGACTTCTTTAGCCTCTACACACATGCACTAATACACCATTTTTCAGTTGCACATTTTTACAATTCAGTGTTCAAAATGTTACCATTTCTTTAGCCAGAGAGGCTTCTTATACCAAACAAGTTTTCGTATGTTCTTGATAGATGTTAAGCCACACTCTGATGAACATCCCAATTGATTTGGTGAAGTAACTGAAGTGCAGCTGTTGACTTTGAAAAAAAACATGTAGTCAGCTTCTAAGAATGCCCAGGAGATGGAAATTCTATCGCAAATAGACTGATTGCAATTAAAATTCTTTGGAATACCTTTGTACTTTTGATGAAATAGTTTGGAGTTTGTAAGAATATCAGTAGTACTAAAAATATTTGACACCTCAACCTAGTCTGCTTCCTCAGTTAACTGATTCTTTCATTATTGGCAAATTTGTCCATTAGTGTGAGAGATTAATGTTTGGTCAGCCATCACATTAATAAACAAAACTGGTGGAATAGTGAAGAAAGAAAACCAAGTAAGAAAAGAAATCCAAATCTGGATTTCCTATGAAGCTGGATAGCTCAGGGTTTTATTCCAGAATTTTTACAGAGCAAGATTAGCAGGCAAAACAAAGTGGGTGCAGTTGTAGTGGATATCTGCCATAAACCTCCTAATCAGGAAAAAATTAAAAAATAAAAAGAAAACCACTTTTTTACAAGTTCTCCAGCTGAGTATTTGTTTGTGAGTCATCAAAATATTGAATGCTTCTCCTGGTAACTCACACTGGAAATATGGTCAGTAGACCAGCTGGATAAAGATAAATTTAGTCAATCTAATTTTTATCATAGAATCATAGAAT
>VWZG01000916.1:0-46574 GCA_013396735.1 Grallaria varia
GGTGATGTTTGAACAGTGACCAGTCCTGATGGACCCCCGCACACACAAAAACATTTTTCCAGGGGACCTTACTCACTAATTCCCTGAGCAGCCTAAAGTCTGCTCTCCTCATGTCCAGAGTTGAGGCTTTGCTGGCACCTTTCCTCCAGTCAACAAAGATTTTAAACTCTATCACTTTGTGGTCATGTGGCCAGGAAAGCCACTAATCTCCACTTTGCTCACAAGACAAGCAGCAGACCAAGGAGGGCATTCTTCCAAGTCAGCTCCCTTAGGACCTGTTCCATAAAGTTGTCATCCAGGTGTTTTAGGCATCTTCTGACCTGAATTGTACCAGCTATGTGAAGCTTCCAGTTACTTTCTGGCAAGTTGAAGTCCCCTAGAAGGACAAGGGCAGTTCTCCAACCAGAAAATATCTTTCAGTGGAGTCAGATTAGGCATTTTGCAAAAAGAGCTTTTTTGTTATGCTTATGGCCAGCACGTGACATCCTAGGGAGAGCGTGGATTACTTAGCACAGATTAAAAATGGATGTTAAATTAAATGACAACTATTGTGCCTTCTGGCCTCAGATAATTTTAAAAATTTCCTGATAGATATGATTTCACATTGAGACTTTCAAAAGTATGGTTTAGAATGCAGATACAAGCCAGGTCTCTAAAATGGGAAGAAGGAACTTTAGTCTAATATATTATGGTATAATTTACTGACTTAAATTGTTACATATTTTTCCACTTATTCCATTAGAAATAGTAGCACTCAGGAGAGGTAAAGAGGAAAAGACAGCTGAAAACAATTATTGTGCTATTACTTCCAAAGCACTTGCATTTTTTTCCAATGCACTTAGATCACAGAATCATTTAGGCTGGAAAAGACCCTTAAGACCGACCCTTAAGACCAAGACGTTCAGTTTGAAAAAAAGTGCTTTCAGTTGCCAATAAGAAAAACTATGGGACCAAATCATCATGGTCTGTTAATATACTATATATTTTTACTAACCATCTGGAGGCTTTCAGTGCTTTTGCCACTGAGGAAAAATGTCATTCACAATCAATCTCAACAAATACCATATGCATAAGGGCATAAAGGGAGGTTCTTCACAGCTACTCTGAATTTTTAGGGGCAGGTATTGAGATCTTGATAAGCATTGTTTTAGTGGGTTTATTTTTCAGTTCACAAAATACAGATTTTTTTCCCTACAAAAAAACTCAAAAAAACAGTAGAACATCATTAATCTTTTCATTTGTTTGAAATTCAGATAGTAAATATTTAAACTGTGCTTCTAATTAGTTAACACAGTCATCTAGTCTTGCAAATAGAACATATGGAAAATTTCTACTTAAGATGAATGTTAACGGATGGAACTTTAAAAGTAGTCAGCATTTATCTAATCTTCTTTCTATTTGACTAAACTGAAGTTTTACCACTTGCTTTAGGAAGAACAGGTTTGGGTCAATTTTAAAATTCTTTGGCTATTAAGTACATAATGACAATCAGATTTGGATGAAGTTGCTGTCTCCTTTTAGGATGGCATGATTAGCACTGATTTTTTAAATACTGATTACACTCTCTCCATTCTAAGTTTTATAACAGGCACATTTAAGAAAGACTGAATCGCTATTCAGACCATTAAAAGACCTTACAATTTGATCTTTTGAACATCAGCTCAACAGCAATGTGAATGACATTGAAGGAATATACAGAATGGGTTTAGAAGCACTTCTATAAAAATAGATATCTGACTGCCCAACCTTTAGATTACAAATGCAGATTCCCCTGTGGAAGTACACTAACTTTACAAGTAAAATATTATCAGCCTGACAATGTATGTTAGCAACCACATTTTTTCCGCATGTTTGGAACCTTATACATTGCAAAATGTGTCTTACCAACAGGAAAGATGTTTTCAGACAAGATGCACAAATCACTTCCTCAATGATAAGACCTTTTTCACAAAAACTCACACAACCTAGTATTCCTCAGCATTCAGGAAAAAAAAAAAAAGATGTTACTCATTTGTACTAATGAGGGAATTGATTCTCCTGCACTGCTCAAGAGCAATGTTCTTGGCAAGTTACAAATAGCACATTATCTGTAGATTAAATTTTTCATGGAAGGTTGTAATCAGCATTCCTCTTACACCGCTGTTTTATCAAGGGAAAGTGCTTCAAGCACAGTTAGGTATTTTGCCTCCAGATAGCACTACAGGAGGGGTATGATTGTTAGTGCACCTGCAATAATTAACTGTTAGCTGCATCTCACATGTGCTACCAAGCAGAAATATTAACTAATTTCAAAAATAAAGGAGTTTGAAAGAGCTATGCATTTTCCCTACTGGTCTGTTATGTGTGTTGTGCCCTGGACAGGGCTGGCTGGACTCACTGAAATTCTTGTCAGCGAAAGATGCAAAGTGTCAGAAGTGATTTTTATGGAATAGTGTCTGTAGGGACCTGTCCTGGAGCAGTTAACACCAGCCCAAAATAGCTCTGCTCTGGATGTTAGCACAGCATAACAGCCGGGTTTCAAATTTCAGAGATGAAGCAAAACTTGGGTCAGTTCTCCACTCCATGTACCTTCTGCTCCTTGTGAAGAAATCTGAGTATTTCTCTCTCCACTGTAATCCACTTACAATCTCCCTAATTCAGGTACATTAGACTGTGGCTTCATTTTGTCAGCTCTGAATACAGACACTGACCATATTTTATGCTGTTGACTGCCACTGTAAAATGCATGAGTCTCATCATGGGTTTTCTATGCACCTCTCCACCCTAAGCCCCCAATGAGCTCTTGTTGAAGAATGCTTTTTGCCTGTTACATGCATTTCTTCCTTGTACTGCCATGTGCATCTATCCATTCTCCTAAACATGTCTATTAACTGGCAGGCAGCTGTTACAGGAATACCCCTTGCCTACATACATAGAAGTCTATGGTCTGTAGATAGCACTGAAGTGTGGACAGCAGCACCCGGAAGTCTTGACAGCTGTCACCAGTTCCTTTGTAGAGCTCCTTAGCACTGCATCTTATTTCGTAGTCTCCTCATTAGCATAGAATCTTATTGGATAAATCAAAAACTATTTTTATTTGCTTATCAATATCAACTGGTGGCTAAAATGATTTTCTTTTCTAGCTACATCAGTGTTCACTAAAACAGAAATAAGGATCTAGTGAAAGCGCAATATCAAATAAGCTCTTCTGGTGAATAGACATCCCACAATGAAATACAGGGAGCATGGAAATTTCAACTAATGCACAAGTATGACTCATATCACTTCTTAGCAATACAGCTTTCAGGCACCTCACAAGCAGATTTTGCTGAATAAATGAGCACCAAGCAAGCAAAGGAAATACTACCAAGGTTAGCTGATACAGAGCACTTTTGGTGAGTGTTTCAGAGTGTTTGACCTACACTGGAGCTTTTAGTAGGTTGCTACCAGCATAATGCCAGTAGAATAAACTGAGCCAACTAGTAAATGTAAATTCAGAACTTTTTGCAACTGCATCTGAAATCCCGTAACTTAATTACAACCCTGGATTGTGGGTCATTACCACCTGTAGCATTCAGCTTTTCTTTATGTCCCTGAGAGACAGAAACATCTTTTACTTAAAGTGGAGCGCTTAAAATACCCACCCATGCCTTTTTAACCTCTTCAGTTTTGGTGGTCTGAATCATGAACTATAATACCAATGATTTCATCTATGCAGATGTTAAGCTAGAACCATAGGCACTTTCCATGCAGAGGAAAATAAAAATAGTGATGCCAGTATGGAGCAGCTTCTTCAGTGTGTGGCTTCTGAAATACAAGATTATCGTCTGTCTTTGGGCTTAAGTCTGAAATAGTACAGTTTCCAAAGTTCTGGCTGCATTATATAGTTTTTAAACATAAAAATGTGATTCATACACAACCCCAACAACAAAACTCCAGATAGCTGAGAAATACAAATTTAAGAAGACATGTTGCAGAAGAAATGTTGTTTGTTGTGAGCATTTCAGCTATATAAAAAAAGTGATATCTTTAAAGCAGCTACATAGAGAATAACTCTAAACCAACTCCTCTGAGATTTACTGTTCACATTGTGAATAAGCTAGGGGCCCATGTGAAAATGAAAAATGCTAGATGCAGAACTGATAAAACACTTTCCCTATTGCTAATCTGCAGAGCTCTACCATAAGATGCCAGTGGAAGATACTGTAGAATCATTCAAAACAGCAGGGTTTGATTTGATATACAGAATGTTCAGTGTTAAGGAAATAGATTAAGTAAATGAAGTTACTTTAAAGGATAGGTCAACAGCTATTAAGACATGGAAGAAAAACTTCCTTTATAGACAACTTGCTTGCAAGATGCTTATATCTCTCCCTAAAGTATCCAATGCTGACTACCACTGCAGATAGTAAAGACTTAGCTGGGATATGGATTTGATCCAGCCCAATGCTGACACTCCTTAAGTCACATGCCGCTGTGCATTCAAAAAATCATCATACTTCACTAAACATCTGCTTGTAACAGAAAATCTAAGAACCTGTCTTTAGTCATTAAGAATAAACTGTTAGAGGTTTACCTTTTAAAAATATACCTTTGTGTGCACCTATGTTGATCCTCGATTTACTGCTATTCATACAGAGCACTCAAGATCAGAAATCTTTCTTCATGCCCTCCTCCACAAAAGCAAAATAGCAACTGACCTGGTCACATACTGAAAATACACTGAGATAGCTTTAAAATCCTTCTTTGTGAAAGAGAAGCTACCTGAAAAATCAGTTGCCAGACGGTGGCAACCCCACAACTGCTGGGAGCTGGGAATAGGAAAAGGACAAGGCACACCTCAGCCTATGCACTTACAGCTGTGACAATGCTTTGGATTTTGTTTTACAGCTCTCCTATGAGTATAAAGGTGCATGCTTGCTCCTCCACAGTTTAAAAGCATATTGTGGATGCACTGAGTTTTGTAGAAATGTCTCTACCAAGTCAAGAGCCATATGCCTGGCAAAGCAGGGACCACACAGTTTCCATGGGTACAGACCAAGTGAAGGATTTCCCCAAGCGCTCACTTTTCATACAGCTGATTCTCAAGATGACACCAAGAATCACACCAAGTCTTGAGCGAGAAGCAGACACCAGTGTTGAGCAATTGCTGAATGCAAATCACACTTGAAATCCAGACAATTTCAATTCATGCTGTATTTCCAGCTGCAAAAGTCCTGGCAGGGAGAACCAGCTAGAACTGAGCCTCAACCAACTTGGCAGGGCTTGCTGGACACATTAAACAGAGCAAATACACATGGCATGCAAGCAGGTGGCCCTGGCCTCAACCCAGTAACAACAATTCACAGAAAACTGAAGGGGATGGAAGCAGGGGACATGAAATCAGACACTGGGGGCAAACCCTGACCTCTTGGGGTACCATGCAGGCATTTGTAGCCCTCATGAGACTCCCACAGGATCATGGTGACAATTTTAAATGAGTGAAATTCAATCATTCCTTGTTCCCAGGACAGCACCAGTTCTCCTGATCTAATTTACTGCTCATCCTCTAATCCACCCCTTCTCAATTAAAGAAAAGAATCAGGAGCCACCCTTGAAAATGAGCCATTTGTAAGAAGCAAACCCTTTTGTTTAACTCATCTATTTTTATGAATCAGAAGAAGCTTCTCCTCCCACCACACTTTAACCTGTTTAAAAAAAAAAAGTTGCCAGGTGAAGTCTCTTTCAGGTGCCAAATAGGGTCTCAAAATACCAAGCTGAATTACAGACAGAAAACTCCTGCTGAAGAAAGAACTGCTGCAGTTATTGTCCTTTGTGCTATATTTTATTTATTTTCAGACCTATTAGCACCCATCATCTTTCACTCCCCATTCCTTCTGCTTTGTTAAATGTCTGAACAAAAAGCAAACCAAGTAGCTAGAATCAGAAGACAGATTCAGGCCCTTGTGAGCAAAATGGGCAGTTTAAGCAAGAGCCTGCATGTGCCATTTATTCTTTTGAGTACTGCCGGCTTTTCCACCCCCATCCTAGATAAAATATTGCACTGTGAGAACCCAGCTCGGCCAGTTTTGCTTGTCCTCCTGGGAAGGATTTGGGTGGTGGCTGGCCTCTGGAGGAGGCCTTTTCACTGGAGGTGTTCATGCCGCAACACTGCCCACTAGAGATGTTCCTGTCCCCAGTGGCTATTACCAGATACTCACAATGAATATGCCAAGTTTTCCCCCTCAATCCCTCTGTGTCATCTCTACAAGTTAGCTGCCTCCTTTGCTCTCCCTTGCTAGTTTGCCAGAAAAGCAGCTTTCAGCTTCTGTAGCCTTTGGAGAGCAGAAACTTCACAGATCCCCGGTTCAGTGTCCTGCAAAAGTTTTAGTGAGCAAAGACAAAGCCTCTAAAGAGGAAGTCCTTTCAAAACAAAAGTTCCGACTAGTTTAAACAGTGAAAAGACAGAGTTCGCTAATGAGTAAACAAAACCAGGGGAGAAAACACAAGAAAGTAGAAAGGGCATTCTGTAGGATTTAGCGGCCAAATATCTATCTGTCTTGCTACTGTCATTTTCCCCATTCTTTACAAGATCATCTAGGCTCAATCAAACTAACCAGTCTGCAAATCTAATTTGAATTCTTAAAAGCAACTCTAATTTATCATGTTCCTTTCTAAGGTCAAATCTATTCTGTATTCTTTTGCAAAGTTTTCCAGCATGGTAAGTACTGTAGCTGCATAATAAAAGGAATAAAATTCTTATTTTATGGAAAATTTCCATGAAAAAGAAAATAAGTCTTCACTGCTATAGCTATTATGAATTTCAGCTTTTATAATGCACATCAGTATGCTTATTGGTTTTCACAAGAGCCTTGTACTCCTTACAACTGCCAGACATTTTGTTATATATCTGTACACATATATATATGTAATTCTCAGAGAAGATAAATCAATTCAAAATATGTCAAAGCACAGCAAACTTGGGAATTGTATCTTAATACCAGTGCTTTGCTAAAACCTATCTTGAAGCAGAACAGTAGTTGATGGATTTTGCAGGACCACAGGATAGCTTAGGCATCTTAATTACTAAATATCAGAATTATTTTCAATATGGCTGCTACATCGTTAAATGATAAACTAGAAAGCCTAGAAAACACAGCAGAAGTAATGGTAGAGTTAACGTGTTTGGCTGTACACAGGAAGAACAATCTTCAAATTGCAGATCTAGTTCTGCAAAGATGATCTAACTCACAAGGGAGGAAGAATTCCCTGCAGATGTAGAACTTATATGCTATGGGGCAGCAACACATCTCAGATCTTGGCTGCAATTTTCTGAAAAGCCTAAGTGAGTCAGTTCTAAATACCACTGAAATTAAGTACATACAGATAATTTAATTTTCTTGAATAAGCAGTTGTGCAGAGCCACTAATCACAGAATTGTTAAGGTTGCAAGGGACCACTGGAGGTCATCTAGTCAAACCTCCCTACTCAAGGAGGATCCCCTAGAGCATGTTACTCTGGACTGTGCCCAGTCAACTCTTTAATATTTCCAGAGAACGCGACTCCACCCTCCCCAGTGAATGCTGCAAAAACCTTGATATCACATTGCTCCACAGAAAACACTCTTTCATTGGGGAGTTATTTCTATTCTTTTCACTGATCCATTTTTTAAACTTTTGACATAATATGTGACTCTCAGGACCATAAATCTTGCCTTACCGAACTCAAAAAGTGGGAAAATAAGGTAAATTTCTTTAGAGTAGCTCACTGTAGCAGTACTGCAGAATGTTGTAGGAAGAAAGGCAGTGCTTTGTTCTAACAGACATGAGAGTAGTTGCTTCCCAATGGCAGAGGGAGTCTACTGCTGTTTCTAAACATATGGAATATTATAACACATCTGCATGCCAGGATTGTACATGGCCCACCCAAGGCCTTAAACTAGAGCTATTTGGAATAAAGTTAGATTTGAGCTTGGTGACTATAACACAGCAAAACATTTCTTTGACAGGAAAGGTGCTACTCCTCAAATAGCTTTTATTTTGCAGTATTTAAAGCTGTTTGCAATGTTAGACTGAATCTTGAGGGAGGCAGGCCAACAAGAAAAATACAAGCAAGATGTTCAAAACAAAACTCTGAACAACAATGAAGCCCACCACCTACAATTGGCCTCGGCTGTATTCAAAATAGCACCAGCACTGCCAGAGCCTAGTACATGACAAATGCTCATTTCACAGCAGGCAAAAAGATGCATTTGTAGGTATGATCTTTGGCACCAGGCTTAAGATATAGGCTGTGACCATGTAGCTCCTATAGGCACATATTCATACACCTGTACACTGAGTTTCAAACATGTGACCACCAAGTCCCAGTTTCAGAGACTAACAACTGATCTAGAAACTTCCATTTCCAGAGGCTTTGGAAAATCTAGAGATGATTTATTCTCTGAGGTGCTCAGTGACTACAGGGCAGGCAAGCAGAAAGGTCTTTGTGTCCAAGGCACAAGACTTTTGCTTTTAGTGTTGCCCTATGGCAAACTCAGCCCAGGGATTAATGGAAGGACAACTAATGGAGCCCTGCACCAGTTTTTATACTAGCTCTCAGGCTTTTAATTTCAGCAAGCCTTTTTTGTTATGCTTTTCCCCACCCTTTTTAAAAGGTGAGAGTACTTAAATTCTCCAACAGTGAAACATGGTGCTCCAGGAAAAGAAATCCAACTGCAGTCTCCACTAACAGCCTGTAAGAGACATAACTGAAAGCCCTCCAGACACAGTATCCACACTAAGTCCCAAAACTCAACTGTCAAATTTCAGGCTAGCTCACACAGACAGGCTTCCCTGTTGGCAAACAGAATGCCAAGGAAAGGGGAATGGTTTCCTAGCCAACGGTATTCACTAAGCCAGTGTTTATCTAGAGTCCTTAGAACAGTGCCATGCATGGAGCCAAATGCAGTCCAGCTCTGCTCACAAAATTTTCCCCAGCTTATTCATTATACCCAAGATGACTCCACCAAAATGGAAACAGTCCAGCCCCCCCAAAACTTACACCCTCCACCCCTGCCCTCAAGAGAAACTGTCAGAGAAGTGCCTTGAGTTAGGTAACCATTTCAGTTACTACTTGCCTTGCTCGGGAGTATGTATGTCAGCATTCACATGCTTTCCTGAACAGGGATGGTTTCTCTCAACCAGGTGATTACCCTGCCTCTTCCTTCAGAACTGCCTCTGTTTTGTGTCTTTCCCTAGTTTTGACTAATAGTTCACTTGAACAGGCAGATTTTCCACGTCAGATGAAAACAGGATCTCCCACAGCAGGGCTCCAATCTTGCTTCAGAAACAGCATACAACAGAAAGGACTAAAACACGGAGTAAAGCCTTAAGACCATGTTGGAGACAACATTGTTGAACAAGAGATTCCAATTTCTTCCCCCAGTATTGAGACGGGTGATTTATCTAACCAAATTATGAATCACTGATACCTTTTTGTTGTACCAATGTGTAATTATTCCTCAAAGCATCTCCCTACATCTGCTCATGGACATGTGGATATAATTTAACACTCGTGAAGGCAAATAAACACCAAGACATGACATAAGCTTGTCCAATAATGTACTGGTTTTCACAGTAGTCATGACAAGGGAATTATAGGCTGTTATTTTGTATTTGTTGACTGGAACATCTTTTAACTACTTATTGTTTATTTAAAAAGCAATAATCCTCCATTTTAAAGATTTACAGAGCAAATAAGATGACTTGTTTTTCTGAAAAGAAAATTGCCCTGCAGACATAGATGGTCATGCAACCAGTCTGGGGTGACAGCTGGCATTTAAACGCAAAAATTAATTCTTCTCAGTCTGTCAAAGCAGGGACCTCATCTTGCAAAGGAAGTGTGAGATTGCTCAAGACCCTGCATATCATGAAATCACTGACAGGAGGGAGAAATTAGTGAGGTGAAACTAGAAATCACATTTCCCCATGAAAGCTGCAGCTCTTTTGCAAGCCGTGCTCCCACATGCCCTGGGGTGGGAGGGTGTATCCTCTACAGGGTAGTATCATTCATGTAACAGTGGTGACAGTCCAATAAATAGAAGGCAGATAGTGCCTCACTGACAATAAAGGCTCACACTTAGCTCCTGCTCACACTTACAAAGTGTGCTTTTGTAGTCTGCTTTCAAGTCCTGAGACATATCTGCAAATATGAGAGAATGAGTCTGGTCAGAATCATGATTGCTTCTCACTGTGTGAATGCCACCAGTAACTTACTTCACTCCAGCGCACAGCTTATCCTCTGCTATATCCCCCAGCTTCCTATCAAGGGGGCTGCTCAGCGACTGCTCCCTGTTGTGTGCCTAGGAAAACTGAAAGCACTGCATGAGCCGTGCTGTACATCCCAAGTTCATCTCCATTACCTTTCCCTGCCTGCTTCTGTCTACCAAGGATTACCTTATACATATCACTGCAGAGTATAGCAGGACCACCCAGAACTAATTTTCTGGCAGCATCTGGAGGGAGGTCACTCATGCTATGTGTACCAAAGAAAGACAGTATATATGGAATTTTTTTTAATTCTTGGTCCATGTGTAGTTGTGATACCATGCTCAGGTTCTCTGTTTGAGAAGTGTTTTAACAGTCAAGGCAAAACAAAGAAAAATAATACTGGAGCCATTACTTACCCATTTTGTTTTGTTTCAGAAAGAATTCAAAGAAGAATTATTTCAAAAGATGTGTTGGGACAGCCTTTTGATGAAGCACATCAATTTTGTTCTGTGTATTTCCAGGCAGGGACTCCCACGCATTTTAAGAGCTGCCCAAATAGGTACATGATCATCTTCAAATCATAACCCTTTATATTTGTATTTCTATAGGCCAAATAAACCTCCACTACTGCACCAAAATTGGAGTAAGTCCTAATGGCTAGTCTGCAGCCAGCTTGACAGAAGTCACAGAAGAAGCACCTAGCAGAGCTGGGAACCAAGCATTAGGCACACACATACCAGTGTATGTCACTAACACTATCTTAAGCCAGCTTCCCCCCTCAGTAAAGTATTCAGTTAGCACTGTCTTCGGGCCATAAGCTTTGCCATAGTGGGATTCTCCAGGAAACGAGCCTATGAGCATACGTACATACATATAGGAGCCATGCAGATGAACACAGCAAATGTTAAAAGTACAACAGACAGCACATAGCTTTAACTCGTCTGTTGTAGACCATGCTGCATGCTCCTGCCAAAACGATGATCTGGATGCAGATCATGGGCTCTGACTGCAGATGTTAGGAGTGCACCATACCTAACAGATGCATAATCAGATTAAATATGAAATGCAATGATACTGTCAAAACCCATTAATCACTCTTTCAAAACACATTAGCATAGGCTTTACTGACAGCTGTGATGATTATACTGTCTCTATAGGTACTGTTGCTCATCTAAGTTACCTGTTGGTTCTCAAAGAAGAAAATATGTTCAATATGCAGAAAATACTTAAGTGCACTATACACAAGATACTGCTTTCATGAAAGGTGTTTGTATTACTTATATTCCTGCAGCTTTCTCTAGATTACTATCTGATTTCTGTATAACCTTCCACATCTGCACCTTGTGAAAAAATAGTGATAACGTGTCAAAGATACATGGATTCAGAAACCAGCAGCAAGCATGGCAGGTCCACATATTCTAATATCTTTAGTGGAGCTGTATTTTGTTGTTTCCCCAAGGCACTGGGGAAATTACAGTTACCTGAAGCAGAAGGAAGATTGGTCCAAGCACCTTGCATCTACAGAGTGCATTCCACAGAAAGGACTCCCATGATTAGGATCTAAATCATAGTCAGAATGTTCAGAAATACACATTTACTTCCAAACTCCATGTTTAGACAGCCATATCTTGATTTTCAAGGCTCTCCAAGTATCTGTAGACCTCCATGACAAATGGTAGTGCCTGGATCCTCTCAACAATTAACCAGTATAAAACTTGAGTTTAGTTCCTACTACTTCAGAGCACTTTGTCTTACTGTGCTTCAGTCTGCCAATGCTCCTCCACAAGAAAGAGCTTTCCATAGTTTCTATAGTTCTTATCTTGTTCTACTTCCACACACTGCCACTCTTCAGAGCCACCCCTTTGTCTCTGCACAGAAATACCAGGATATTCCTAGAAATTTAGAAGCATCAAGGTTTAGTAAATACAATCTGCTTATATTTCTTTCTTGCTAGGATTGACTCTGCTTCCTCTGCTAGCAAGGCAGAACACGCCAAGCTTCTGCTCTTCAGAGATGAGCACAGCAGGCATAAGGCTTCAAAGGGCTGCTATGTCAACTGAGATAGCCTCTCCTTTAACAGAAGAATCCAAATATCTAGCTTCTTGGCCTGGGAGTTAAGTCTGCATGCACTCCCTGATTTTATCTCAGTGGGTCTAAAAAAGACAGGCTGTGAATTCATCTTGCATCCATGCAAACTTCTATTGTGGCCTTCTATGCCCTTACCACTATAAGCCATCCATTGCCAAAGTTATCTGCACACTTATGCACAACTGGAATTTATTTCTACATCTGCTTTCACCCTTTTCTCAGCTTCATTTATTTGACTCCAGTGTTTTTAAATGGCTTCCCAGACCTCTAAATTAGTTATTTTGGCTTCAGTGTATGAGAAACAGCAGCTCCCAGGACCAGTAAACATTAAGAAGATCAACAGGAGATAGCATTTGGAAATAGTTGAGGGATCAGATCCAACTGGTTGGCATAGTAGGGATATGCTCATTTACTGTTTGAGAGTTTGATCAAGACCAATGACTCATTTACAAGTCTACTGGCTACTGTTACATTACCATACCAGACTTGCCAAAGAAGATTCTTCTATGCTTTTTTATTTGCCATCATAAGACTACAATGTACCAGGTCACAGAAATTATTAATGTTCCATTATAGACATGGATACCTGCAAATAGAAGGGGTTAAAGCTGGAAAGAAAAGTTGTTACTTCCTGGCCCACCTGAAATTTGTTTCCCAATCCTGTGCCAGCAGCAATGGCTCTGTTTAATATCCTGCAATGCCTTTTTATTCCTTTAATTTGTCCAGTCATACTTGGAGCCCATAAAAGCTTTCTGCATGTGCAGTATCCTTTGGCAAGTACATCAACAGCTTAACTATCTCCTGCATGACAGATTATCTCCTTTAACTCATCCTGCACACCTACCTGCCACCTACTAGGTTACCATGATGCCTTGAAGCTCTAGTGCTAGAAGAGGCAACATCCCACCTCTATTTTCACTCACTATATAATTCATTACTATGAACCTGTCATATCTCCAGTAGTTTTCCAAATGTTTAGTCATTGCTCAGTTATAGAAACTACTCCATCGTTTTTGTTGCTCTTATTCCCACTGTACTTTTATCCTTCCTCCCATCTCAGCCATCTTGTCAATCTCAGCTTCCATTCTGCAATTTACAGGATCAAATAAAGGATAAATTAGAAGCCTGAGAGTTTCAGAGGGGACCAAGATTGGCACAGCAGTCCATCGTGTACTGTTGATCAAAGGAGGGCAGTTTATATTGAAACTCCTCAAAGCAGGGATTTTTACTACGTATTTGCACAGTACTTGTCTCAGCGGGACCTTGCCTTACCTAGGACTCAGGGATGTTTTTCAAACAAATAATTAATAAATGGCTCAAATCCATAAAACAGTGCTAGATAGACATTTAAGGAGAATAAACACTTGTAGTTGTGGGCTTTCAAGTATGCTAATACAAGCATTAAGATGGTGATAAGTGAAGGAAAGGAAACAAGCTTATCTTGTAAAGTGGCATAGAAATGGCTTTTGCATTGAGATGTTTCAGGTCAGCAAAACCAGGATAGCACCTGCATATAAATACATATAGGCACATAATTAGCATCCATGTATATCAGCATGTAGCAGCATATGAAGACAGTAGTATTTTGTAACATAACAATTTTTTCCAACCTACATAAGAAAACCATCTTTCTTCTCTGCCTCCTAATGCAAGACCATGAAGGCTTGATGGAGGCAGCACTATACAGTAATGTCAGAAACAGGCTGGAGAGGCTTTTCTTAGGTAGACAATGATGTGCTGACAAGTTAGTTAATGGGGACCAACAACATCCCCATTAGCCTTACAGATTTATGAGAGGATTACTAAAGTGAAAACTAACAAGCCTTGCTGTACAAAAGCCTAGTAATATTCTCTTTATATTGAACTCAATGTTATCGAAACTGTTTGTCTACATGACCAGAAACAACATTCTGGATGGTGGTTCAAAATCACTAGAAAATGGTACCTGATGCACTATAGCCTGAGGAATTCCTAACATCACCTCCCTGGACACCTCTAGTATTGTCCCACAAAAGCAGAACTGAAATCCAGGTAAGAGAGCAGCTAGAAGCATAATAAAGTCACCGAGTTTGAAAAAAAAATGTGCAGTGATCACCAGATATAATACTTTATTGCAAAACAAGGCATAAACCTGGCATGGCTCAGGATAATGGCACTGTGAATAGCACAGCTTGAGAATGGGCCAAAGCATACTCAGAGACTGCCAGCCTTTTTTCATCCCTAACAGCCCAGATGTCTGAAGATGATCACAGTAAAGAAAATCTAGTGGAAAGCCAGTGATAACACCATTTCCCACTCTTCCCTGTCATGGAAGAGTCATTTCATTATGCTAGCAGCTTCTGAGTCATTCTCCAAGAGTGGGAACTGTGGAAAGGCTTTCCTCTTTTTCCATATCATATCAGAGATTTAATGTATTTACACACCCTGTTCCAAGAACCGACATGTAACCATACCTCTTTCACACAGAGAAGTATCCAGGGTCCCAGTATCTTTTGCAAAAAATATCTAAGACATTCAGCCTGTGAATAATAGCACTAGTACTCTGTACAGTGACCACATTCTCATGGTACAATCGCCAGTACCCAGTTGAGGGATAACTCAAACATTCACTGGTTTTGGGTGATTCATGCAGTTAGGAGGGGACTCTTTCCATGAGAGCAGAAATGTAACTCCCTTATGGACCTCCCTCTAAAGCAAGCCTTTAGCAGCTGCATCCAGTCTGAATACAAGTCACAAGCTGAAAAAAACAAATAAAAACACACCCAAAATGAACCAACCAGAGGGGAAAAAAACCCAAAAAAACAAAGAAACAAAAAACAAAAAAAAACCCACACCAGCTTGGATGCTTTGATTTTGATTCACCTTCCTGAAACTCAACCGTCACTCCTCAAACACCAAGGATCAAGGAATCCAAGGTACACACCAGTTGGCTTAATCTTTTCTTGTAGAGACAGCAAGTTCCCAAGTTCCCAAATTAAAACCAGAAGCCTCATGGAAGTGAAAAGTTTTTTGCACTTAGTAGCATTTATCATACTGCAGCACAGGAAGAAAGGCTGGCTGAACTGCAGAAAGCAATGCTACACTTAAGAGATCTGCTCTGGTTTGCACCCTTGGCAAAAAACCTCTTCCACAGCAGGAGGCTGCTAAAAACTTCAGCAAGTTCAGGACAGAGCAATGAAAACAATATGGTATTTTCTTCCCACCCAGAGAAATCCTGACAGGATCAAAGTATTCTGAAAATCTCTGCACCTCAGAGGGGAAAACAAGATTATCCAGGAATAGTTGAAGCTAACCTGTTCATATAGCATACCCCACTGGAAGCATTTTTCTGATCATTTTAAGCAAATACCTGCTCTGGGATCAATTTACAACAAGCTGAAGAGGAGGAAAGGTGCTGCTACAGTCACCTGAGTGCAGAACAGCCCAGAGCTGCTATTTCTCCAAAGTGCCTTACTGAACCAGGTTTGGGATCTTGCACTGATTTAGACTCAGTCTTATGAAAGTGATTTACTGGCTGGATTTGGACATACTTAAAACATTTCAGGGAATCTGTGTAAATAATACTGATGCATAGCATGAGAAAAGGACTCTATTCTTATTTACCCCATATCAAGATGAATGCAAGCAAGGTTTGTAACAGGAGCTATCTTTCAAATATCAAATTTAACACATAACTGTCACAGAAAAACAAATAGCCCACACAGCATAATCCAGTGCAATAGCTAAAATCTGCTTAAAAGCAAGGCTAGAGTTGGAACAAAATCAGTGCCAATTGTTGGCATTGGCAGAGTACAGTTCCTGGAATAACATTGCATAAGCAGAAGAATTACTCATAGAAGATAACATGGTCTGAATTTTTATTATTCTGAAATTTGCTGAAACACACAGCTTGGAGAGGAGAAGTCAGGACGCTGATGTGTGTGACAATAGTTGGGAACGTTGTCTGTATTTCAGAGAAAACACGCTGTCCCTTTCAATAGCATCAGCTCCTTATCTCCATATAATCACTCTAGTTTAAAATTAGAACAGGAGCCCATGGCCAGGGAGTTTTAACACTTCTGAAACACTTAAACAGCCAACATTTGGGAGGAAAAAAAGATCAGGTGATCCATAGTGCATGCACTTTGCTAGTTGTCAGGAGGTTAATGTTGTGCCTCAAGCATAAGGCTAAATTAGGATGTGAACACCTTAATCTACAGTTGCAAATGCTGACAGCAATGGCACTTCATCAACTATTTTTGCAGTCTTATTTTCTGCATTTCCCTGATTTCCCAAGCCTGTGCCACCAACCCTCCCTCATCTCCACATAAATTAGCTAAATGACCTCTTGTAGCCTGCTTGAAATTAAAATTGTCATATGAAGGAGAAAATAGCTGTTCTAAATGTTTGTAGAGAATGGAGAGGGTGTTGAGGGCTGCAAGCTTTTCTGCTATGCAAAACCTTCAAAAAGTCATGCACCAGAAATTAGTCTTATCTGATATTCAGAACCAAGTAATGAATAATCTTCACTCCAAAAAAAAAAAGCAGATAGATCCCTTCTTTATATTTGCATTTCACATTTTTAGGTCTGTAAGGCACTAAAAACCTATGGATATTGCTTAAGAAAAAACATTGCTGTAGCAGAGCTGGAATTTACCTGTACTTATTACACATGCCTTACAACATGTATTCTGTGCCATACTGCTAAAACTGATGGATACAAGGTGTTTGATCAGCCACCATAGTATGAATTGATACCATGCTCAAAAGAGTTTTATTGCAGGAAAGCATTAAACAAAACTGAATGGTAAAGACAGCTTCAACTTTACGCTGGCACTGTTTGACATGGAGAAAAATACTGAAATCACAAGATAGAAATTAAAATACTGGCCATAACTATAATATTACCACTTCTTCAATTTGTTAAATATAGCCCTGGAAAGATTAATTTAAAGGCAGCAACAGAAAAAAGTCACAGTGAATTGATTTGGGATTGAATTATTTCCTTCAGGGTAACTGCCTCTGAAGACATGATATTAAGAAGTTTTAGCTAACCAGGAAGGTTCCTGATAACCATCTCACAGGTCCCATGGTCCATCAGGTAAGAGAGTGGGGTATCACCTCACTCCATCTGCTCTTACAGAGTTGTAGGAGATGTAAAGAGAAATATGACACTGATTATGAGGATGATTATGGTAAGACTTATAGCTAATACAGTATCTAAATATTGCCAGTGCAGGATATAATATTCTACAGTGTTATAACACAATCAGGTTTGGCTAGACACATACAGCTTTACAGTCTTTGACCTTGCAAAAGTCACAATTACAAAGCAACAAAGCACCTATAGAGTTACTTTGGGATTTTATCTCTGTATGCGACCAGATCTTAGCACCTGCTTTTACTCATCCATCCAAAAGTGAGTGTTCCCCATGTTTGCGACTGTTCTTCATCTTCAGTCTGGACATACCCTGCAGCCATCCCTGTCAGAGTGGGGAATCCACCCAGAAGGTGCCTGCAACCTTGGGAGATCAGTTTACCCAGTTTCCAGCAGTACTTTATACCCTTTTGCAGGCTGATGTGTATCAAAGTCAATTGCAATCCTCACAGCTTCCCCACCTCCGCAATGCGTGCATTATCCAAGCAGCCACACAGTTCCTCCTGCATTTCTAACCTGGTATTTTTATCTTCAGACAATTCCCAACTGGTATTCTTATCATTGGACAACTCACATTGCCCAGCAGAGATAGGAAAGGGAGAGGGGGATGTGTGTGTATGTGGAAGACAACACATAGGAAGACCAGACTATTTTTCATTGCCTGGCATCACAACAGCTCAAGATGCCAATGGCCTTCTCCACTGCCAGGGCATAGGACCAGCTCACACTTAGCTCCTCAAGGACACCAAGACCTTTCTGGCAGAGTTGCTCTGTGACTGGCCAGGCACAGTCCATGTCATTGCCTGGGACTTATCCTCCACTCAGCAGGACTTCTCATTAACCCTCGTTGAATTGCACCATGCTCCCTGGCAGCCCACTCCAGCCTGCCTAGGTCCTCCTGCAGGGCAGCCTTGCCCTCCAGTTAGAGGTCATCTGCAAACCTGATGCCACTGTGTTCCATTCCCTCTTCCCAGGGGTGGATAGAGGAGCTCAACTGCAAATATCCCTGTACAGACCACATGGTACCCCACTTATCACCAGGCTCCAGGTAGATTGTAAGTCATGAACTACAATTGGTCTAAGATTTAGAAGTTAGAAGGCAATGTTGAAGGGGCAACACAAGCTCTCAAGTCTTTGGTAGATAAACCATTTTGAAACTTCTAGGAATATGCCACTTCTCCCACACCTTCTGAGAACTGAAAAGGTATGCCAGTGCTGCTGAGAACTCTTATTCATCACAGGAGTAAGCTGTCATTTCAACTTCATACATGGGGCCAAAGCTCAGGAAAAATCTTTTTGGTGATCTTCCAAACAGCATTACTAAGTGTCTGTATGTGCAGAAAGTAAAAGAAGCAGATATAGAAACAAAAGGAAAACTAGGCTATGTCTCCGTCCCCAAAGTTAAGGTACCTATCGTCCACACACCTAACCTATGACCACCTTACCAAGAAGTCTCAATTATGCTACCCAAACTGTGATGGAAATTCAGAAACCAACATCTGAGCCACATTAGCTAATAGATCTTTTAATGGGGCAGAAAGGCATCCTCAGGCAATTGCACTATGTGGGGGGATTATCCCCAGAGAAACATCCTTATGAAGTTAAGAACAGGAAGGTTGGAGAATACAAGTCTACTCTTTCAAGGCAAACTATTTCATTATTCTCCAGGCTCTGGGAGCTAAATAAGCCTTTGAGGCTACTTTCTGACACTTTAAAGTGTGCATGATAGAGTTGAGGCTGAAGAGCAAGAATGCTGTTTATTCACTTACAAGAAAGCCTTATGAGAAGGCTAGGCCAACAGGATATTTGCACGTCCTCTGACTGCCCAGTATAAAAATGCACTTCAAGCACACACCTTACACCATCTGAACAGCAAGACAGAAATCCCATCTTCCCCACCTCTGCCTTTGGCACTCACTTGGACATTTCACTTACAAGCAAGATTATGGCACACCTTATTGTTGCAGCTGAAACCCTCAGGTGAGAAACACGCTGGCTGCCTCTCCACCTCAGATGCATTACAGGAGGTAATAGGATCTGAATTAAAAATGAAGATCACCTCCCCACACACCCCCCAGTTCCTGAATAACTTTACTAGATATTTGTAATGCTAGTCAATTGCAAAAAAATTTGCTCCAGTAAGTTATGGCATTGTCTTCTTGTTTATTTCTGCTTCTTCAAGAGGAAGGGAGGCTACAAAGCAGGCCACAGGGACACTGGGTTCCTTTCCAGCCAAAGGATGGATTTCTTCTCTGGAGACATATAAAGCAACATAGTTGCAGTGAAAATCCAAGGGGACAGCACTCTACACACTGGCTGACTAGGTTAGAGCATGGTGCTATTACCGCCAAGGTTGTGGGTTCAGTCCTTGTATGGGCCATTCACTTAAGAGTTGGACTTGATGATCCTTCTGGATCCCTTCAAACTCAGAATATTCTGTGATTCTGTGAAGCTGTACAAGCTGACCCCAGAGCCTTTTCTTCCTCTTTGGCAGAGAAACTTCTGCAGCCATTACACAGAGAAATACGCATCTTCAAAGTTGCCAGAGGGAAATAAATCCTGAATAAAGGGGCTGCAGCATTTTTGAAGTTTGAAAGTTTTTTGCTGTATAACACATGATATAACCACAAATAGAATATCCTGAATTAGAAGAGATCCACAAGGTTCATCAAGCCCAACTCCTGGCCCTGCACAGGACCATCCCCAAGAGTTACACCATGTGCCTGAGAGTGTTGTCCAAACACTTCTTGAGCTCTGGCAGGCTTGGTGCTGTGACCACTTGCCTGAGGAGCCTGTTCCAGTGCCTAACCACTCTCTAGGTGAAAAACCTTTTCCTAACATCCAATCTAAACCTCTCATGACACCGTTTCATGCTGTTCCCTCAAGTCCTGTCACTGGTCACCTGAGAGAAGCAGAGGTCAGTGCCTGTCCCTCCTCTTCTTCTTGGGAGGAAGCAGTAGACTACAATGAGGTCTCCCCTCAGTCTTCTGTTCTCCAGGCTGAACAAGCTAAAGTGACCTCAGCCACTCCTCATACAGCTTCCCCTCTAGACCCTTCACCACTGTCATGGCCTTTCTTTGGGCAAGCTCTAATAGCTTCATGTCTTTTTTACATTGTGGCACCCAAATCTGCACACAACATTCAAGGTGAGGCTGCCCCAGTGTGGAGCAGAGCAGGACAATCCCCTCCATTGACCAGCTGGCAGTACTTTGCCTGATGCCTCCCAGGACATTGTTGTCCCTCCTGGCTGCCAGGGTGCTGCTGACTCATATTCAGCTTGCCATCAACCAGGACCCATTCCATGGTACTGTTTTCCAGCACCTCATTCCCCAGTCTGTTCAAACATCCAGGGCTGCCCCATCCCAGGTGCAGAATCCAGTACTTGCCCCTGTTAAATTTCATGTATTTTCATGTATTGTGGAATGTCCCTGTAATCCATTCATGCAATTTTATCCAAACTGTGTTAAACTTCATCCATAGTTGAGTCAGAGAACCAGAGAATGGAGAAAGAAAAATACATGTGTACTCAGGGCCACCTTTGCTCAGAAAGGCCATTAATACAAGGTTGCTAAGCAAGCACTTACAGTTATGCTTGAAGATTCCCTTCAAATAATGATTTTCCAGATTGAAATAAAATCAAACAAGAAAAAACAGTATTCTTGTCCTGAGATTCCACATATAGCATGACCCAGCAAAGATTAAAGCATTCTACAAAGAAAAACTTCCTGGTATAAATTTAGGGTACTTCCTCCAAATATAATCCAGTACTAATATGTTCTTCCTTTTTACACACTTGTCACATGACTATTGCTAGCACGTTTTGCACTGAGATCCTCTGACTCAGAGCAACTCAGCTCAGGTGGCCCTGACCTCAGCATTCACTTGTTTTCAGCATGGTTCACGAGTCAGTGAGGTAGTGTTCCCAGATCACACGGCACCTTTGGAAAGGACTGTTCTGTACAGCTATCAAATCTGTTCTCTAATTTCTGCACACACCTCAGAGGGACCCATGTCTTGAAGGAATATAGATGGTGATTCCAGTGGCTTCACCACTGTCCCAGACCCTGGTGAAGTGCTTCAAGAATCACTAAAATCTCACTAGTTTCATACAGATGTGGAAAAGAGATTTCGGAGAGGTAAAACATTGATGTCAGGCTAAGGAGCAGAGTGTTTTATCCAGTATTTCCCAGAGTAATGGTGAAGGGCTTCTTTACAGTAGTTATTCAGAGAGCTACCCACTGGCAAACATTCCACAGCAGATTTGTGGAGTATTTTAGCTGCAGGAGAAATTCTCATCTCTTTGGTGATTCCAGACCAGCAAGCAGAAGATGTAAAAAGATAACTTCCATTATTACAACAGAATGTTTTTTCATAGCAGTTGTTACCCCATTTGGAAAATACTGCTTGATATCCTGTAATCCCTCTGTATCTGTTATTTCAGTTTATTAGTTTCCCAAGTACATTCAAAGCTGTAAATGGAGAAACTGAACTGTCTGGGTTTCAAATTGAAGTTGGGAGACAACTGACAAAATACCATGTAGCTGTTTCAGTTTAATAATCCCACATGGACAGACGATGCACCTACTATGACTTCAGAACTTATTTCCCAAACTCTTATCATGCAGATGGTAAAATCTATTCTTTGAAGGTCAGGATTAAAGCCAATGGAAAGTGCCACATAATTCATTGAGGAAAAATAGCTATTACTGCTACTGGGAAGGTAATATCTATTTCCAGTACAAAACACCCTACATTTTGACAGCTAACACTTTCCTAAACCATCCTAAGCACGTAAACTTTAAAAAATAATCACATTTCAGACACTCCACAGGAACAGCAAACAAGTATAGGTCAATATAACCACAAATGCTTTCCACACTACATAATCCAAACAAGCACATGCCCCTGCATGAAGATCATTACCTCTGCTTCATATCCCAAGCGCGCCACTAACCCAAACAAGGACTTGGGCATCCAGTCTGTCAAAAATCAAGAGTGGATGAAAAACTTCTGCACATGCCAAAGCTTCCCCAACATAAGAAACCAAACACCTTCCTTGCCCAGGCTTCTCAAGGACTCAGCACAGGTGAAATGACAACCTTATATCCAGTGAAAGGTCCTGGTATGCTTTCTCTAGCCAGGGAAGTAGACATAGCCTCCTGGGCTTGCTGATATGATGCATCAATCAAGCAATGCAACTGATCCAGCAGCTGCACTTTTAAAAAAATACCAACATCTCTATGGCATCTCTCCAGCATGGCAAACAGACCATATGTAAAAATTGGCTAATGGTCTAAAACCAGAAAAATATTATCCTAGTGTGTTTTAGAATAATATTTATTACTCTGGAAATTATTGATTCATATAGATAGTACACTTTATTTTTACCAGGAAAAAAAGGTTTTTATTTTAACCCTAGCATTAAAATACACTTGTTAAATGTAGCAGTATTGTTGAAGACGAATGAATTTGAACACGAGGCTGACTCTATAAAACATCTGAATCATCCTTCCAAAGTGAAAAATACTTGAAGGACATTTAAGTCTTTAAAAACAAAATTAGTCAGTGACTTAAAACAACTTTTCTTGGTCACAATAAAATACAGTCCTCTGGCTCAGCTGCATTTCCACTATTCATATACCCACAAAGTGGGCACAGGCCAAAGGTTCTCCTTTTGGTATTCCCCTCATCTACAGAACTGGCAAGCACTCAGATTTACCAGGAGGAATCTGCAATCTTAAGAAGGTCTGACCTGCTCATAGAAGCAAACTGTGATTATCAAAGGGAAAGCCACAGGGCATTCACCATTAAAAACTGAATTAACAAGGCATTCTGTATTTCCTCCATAGAGTTTTCTTTGAGGGAGGATTTAAGGGATGCTCAGAACTCAGGAGCTGAATAAATTTGTTGTAGTGTCATAGCAAACCTTTTAAAGCACATCCTGACCCACACACTGGTATGGTACCACACCAAGCCAGGCATGTAGCACTTGCTAGCAAGGCCTGCTTTAGCTCCTCAAAATCTGGACCTTGACCAGTCAGTCTGGATAAACCAAACACTGCTTTGAGCAACAGACAGGGGTGATCCTCCATACAGGCTACTATTAGGCATTCTTGCCTCCTACCCTGTCCCAAGGAGCTCACTTTGGACAACAGGCCAGTGCTTTGCAAAGTCTCAGCAGGAGAGGTGGAAGCAAATAACGAGGGGTTTCCCTTACATTACAGCCTTTATCTGAACACTTGTTTCCACTGCCAGGGCTAGTCTGGAATCTGGCAAGGGGGCTGTTTTGGTTTTTTTTTTCTTTTGTTTTTGTGTGGTTTTTGGGGTTTTTTTGGTTGTTTGGTTGGTGGGGTTTTTTTTGTTTCTGGTTTTTTGGGGTTTTTTTTGCAATCCAGCTTTATCCCCCCCGCAGTTAATCCACTCCACACAGACCTCTTTGACTAGAAGGTATTGGGGTTTTAATCTAAATTCTCTGTAGAGGAATACACACTTATCAATATCATCAAGGAACTCCCCGTTACAGACAGCAGGGAACTCTGCTCAGAGGAGAAAGAAACAAAAAAAAAAAAAAATCAATGGCAAACTACTATGCCAATGGTCATAGGGACTTTGTTTTATATATTGCATCTTATAGCTCTTAAATGAATCCTGACATTGATCCTTAGAAAAAATAACAAAAAATTAAATGAAAAGAAGAATATGACAAAATACTTGCTGCAGTCAAAAGGCTGGTAAAGCCAAAGACAGTAACATTGTGCTGCTGGAATATCAGATGTAGCTGTTGAAAATACCAGAAAATAACTTTGCAGAAAGCCCCACAGGTGCTTGTGGGATCTATCTGCACAATTTAATTATTCAGAAACAGTCCAAAAAAGTAGAGTAGTGCTACCACTATCAGCAGTGAAAGACCATAGAAACCTGGCCAAAGGGAAGACTGTCAACAACATGTGAAATCCTTCAAGAACATCTCCACTACTAAAAAGAAAAGGGACGAGTTTTCCTAAATCCTTTAAGCACATCAGCAATCTTACCTCTTAGTTACAAAAAACCAAGCAGAGTGCGGAAGCTTTGTTAACACGTACCAATCCCAGTAACTACAAAAAAATATCCATTTTTACTAGCTAGGAAGTCACCCCCACCTCTCCAAGCTGTAATGGAGTAGTGATTAATTGCACCAAAGTGGATCTGGCCAAGTCCTTTCAATGCAACACTATTGATTTACTCCTGCAGCACAAGTAGCCCACCAGATTTTGACATTGAAATATGATCTCCTTTAATGACACCCTCTCTTAGTAATATCTTCCAGCTTTCTCTGTTATTCATTCTGGGATTTAGATTTAATTTGGGCGCTGTTATGTTGCATATACTTTTATTGTGCTCTGTTTACAAAATGATTCTTGCAATTAATTACAGTAATGAGATCATGGATAAAAGACTCACAGAATGCTGATTAGATAATTAATGATCGGTTGTTGTTTGTAGCATTTTATTGAATATATACTCCAGGTTGGTCTCTTTCCTTTCCTTTTTTGGTCTTTCTTGCCCAAGTTCTAATAGGTAATTGAATAAATGATTAGTGGGAAAGTAGATTACATGAATCATATTTAACCCCTTGGCATTTAGACAGGAATCCAGAGTAATATAATGTGAGGGATATAAGAAATCAATTTCTTTGGTATTTTCATTGCAGTAATTACAGGCTGAGAATAGTTTTAAATCAGACATTAGTTCAAAATTGTCAAATAGGCTGGACCTAACAAAGAGCCTCTCTGCAAAAGCAAGTGATATTAGAGTAGTTGCCTGCCAGCAAGGGCAGGACTGATCATCATGCAAAGGGGCTGGCCACACAACCTAGAGTGGCCAAGTTTACAGTCAAAGGGCTGACCATGGGAAAAATGTTTCCTTTCAGGGCCTGGAATGGAAACATAAGATCAGGTCACTCTTCACCTGCTCTCAGTAAACTTCTGTGAAACATTCAGCTATGCCAAAGGCCCATCCCTTTCAGGGTGAAGACACACCACAGGCAATAACACTACTGCCATGAACTGGATGACCAACCAGTCACATTCCAGACTGATCAAAAGCCACACATCAGAATACCATTGACTGAATCCAGTTAGCTTTTAAAACATTAGGAACAGAGGCATAAAGTCACAAAAGTGAGCTCTTTGTGTGTGCATATGTTATGATACAGTCTAATTAACTCCAACTGACATCAGCCTCAGCACTTCTGAGAGTCAGACATCCAGATCTGCAGGAGGAATACAGAAAATAAGAAACCTGTATCCAAGCCAGTGAAGAAAAAGTCCTTCCTTATGTCTTCCCTTGACCAAGCCCAAAAGAGTCCACTTTGTATCCGAACACAACTTGAGAACTCATAGCAAAAACCAGTCTATATTTAGGTAATTGGTCAAACTTCATATCAAAAATTAGACAAAGGAAAGTGGCTGGGCAGCCTTAACTACTATCTTTTCGAAAAAGCAGAGCATGCTTCCCCAGTTATTTGGTTTGCTTCTTTCTACAAGGCTCAAAGTTTGAAACAAAACCCAAACCTTTTAATTAAGAGTTTTCTTGTAGTGTTTAGGTTTTCTTAACTAGCTGAAAAGAATGAGCAAGAAAAACTAGCACAGTCTACTTTCAGCTTCCAATCCTGCCAACCAGACCTAATACAGATTAAGTAATCATGAGGGACTGAGAAGTAACATTTATCCATGGGGACAAAGGTAACTAAAATAAAAGCTACATTGTCAGAAAAGGAATTATAGTAGCGTGCAATAATTCTGTAGAGGAAAAAAAGATCAACCTCCAATTGTCTCACAATGACTTCCATATCATTTTTTAAGCCAGTAAGGTCACATAGCATTCCCAGGAAAATAGAATGTACAAGAGCAGACATAACATTTGAGCTTGGTCCTGCAGCTGCAGGCAGTTTCACCATTGTTGGGTCATGTAGAAGAGAAATCTTTCCCTAATCCCAGACAGGCCCATCTCAAGCCTTAACATGCAGAATTTTCTCCTAAGACTTTGGCCAAAGGACAAAAACACATCACTGTTTGCAAAGGACAAGATCATCTTAAGACATCACCTTGTTACTCCTGTTTCTGACATTAAGCAGTACTTAAACCACAACTTATCAAACAAAACTAGATTTAAAGAATTATTTCCATGTCTTAAGATCTGTGCAATTTGGTCCAAAAGTGCAGACTTCCTTAAATGCGTCTGCAGAGAGTGAAATCTCCTAGTGCTCAGCCTCCTGGGAAAATTCAGGCTTTCTCATATCTGCTTCATAAGTGAAAGCTTTTGAAAGTCACTCTTCACTCCCAGGTCCTGGAAAGTGGACTATATTGCTCACAGGAGTTCAGATGTCAGCCTCCACAGGTGAGGTGGCAACAAGCATAAGCTTCAACAGGATGGAAAGACAAAAGACTCCAGTGGTGTGCCTTTGACACAAATCCCTGTTTTACTAGTCACATGACAGACTGACATTCATTCACGTAAGTAGCATGTATTAACATTAATCAGAACCTGGCTGTCCTATGATCAACATTATCACCTTTGGAAGAAGGGGCAGGCAACAAAGGAATACTACAAGGGTCTTATGGGGCTATGCAGGGAGAAAATCAGAAGGACCAAAGCCCATCTAGAACTTAATCTGGCTACTGCTGTAAAAGGTAACAAAAATGTTTTTATAAATAAATCAGCAACAAAAGGAGGGCTAAGGAGAATTTCCATCCTTTACTGGATGCAAGGGAAAACACAGTGAGAAAGGATGAGGGAAAGGCTGAGGCACTTAATGCCTTCTTTGTCTCGTCTTTAACAGCAAGACCATTTCTGTGGGTACCCAGCTCCCTGAAATGAAAGATGGGGATGAGGAGAAGAATGAAACATCCACAACCCAGGAAAGAAGTTGCTAGTGACTTGGCACATGCCAGACACCCAAAGATCTACAGGGCCAGATGTGATCTACCCAAGGGTACTGAGGGAGCTGGCAGAAGAGTTTGACCAGCTATTCTCTATTGTTTCATAGCATTCCTGGCTGCCCAGGGCAGGTCCCAGTTGATGAGAGGCTGGGAAATATGACACCCATCTCCAGCAAGGGGTGGAAGGAGGATCTGGGGAAATACAGGCCTGTCAGCCTGACCTCAGTGCTGAGGAATGTTACCACAGACTATGCTAAATTGGAAGGGACCCGCAAGGATCATAGAGTCCAGCTCCTAGCCCTGCACAGGAACAGATCATCTTGAGAGTGGTGGTGAATGGAACATCCAGCTGGCAGCCAGTCACCAGTGGGGTTCCCCAGAGCACAGTGTTGGGGCCAGTCCGGTTTAGTATCTTGATTGATGACCTAGACAAGGGGATTGAGTGCACTCTATGTCAGTTTGCCAACAATGCCAAGTTGCATGGGAATGTTGATCTCCTGGAGGGCAGGCAGGCTTAGCAGAGAGATCTGGGCAGGCTGGATCAATGGACCAAGGCCAGTGGTATGAGGTTCAACAAAACATAGTGCCAGCTCCTGCCCCTTAGTCTCAACAACCCCAGGTACTGCTACAGGCTTAGGAAGAGTGGCTGGAAAGCTGTGTGGCAGAAAACGGCCTGGGGGTGCTGGTTGACAGCCAATGAACATAAGCCAGTGGCGTGACCAGGTGGTGAAGAAGGCAAACCACATCATGGCTTGTATCAGCAATAGCGTGTCCAGCAGGATCAGGGCAGTGATCGTCCCTCTGTACCCAGCACTGGTGAGGCCACAGTCCAAATCCTGTGTTCAGTTTTAGGAATGAAGGACACTGAAGGGCTGGAGCATGTCCAGAGAAGGGTAATGGAGCTGGTGAAGGGTCTACAGTAAGTTCTGTAAGCAGCAGCTGAAAGAGTTGAGCTTGTTTAGGCTGGAGAAAAGGAGGCTCAGAGCCCTGTCTCATTCTCTACAACTGCCTGAAAGGAGAGTGTAGCAGGCAAGGATCACTCTTCTCCCAGCTAGCAAACAACAGAATAAGAGGAAATTGCCTCAAGTTGTGTCACTGGAAGTTTAGACCAGATATTGGGGATACTCCTTTTCAGGGAAAGGGTGGTCAGGCACTGGAACAGGCTGCCCAGGGAAGTGGTGAAATCACCATCTCTAGAGGTAGTCAGAAAAGTGTGCATGTGGCACTTAAGGGCAAGGTTTAGTGGTGGACATGGCAGTGCTGGGTTAATGGTTGGACCCAGTCTTAGAGGCCTTTTCCAACCTTAACTGTTCTATGATTATCCCACTTCTGAGTCAAACCACCCGGATCACAGCATATGCCAGGCCAATCTATTTTGAATACATTCTCACATTGATTTAATGAACTAAGATGAATTATCCTGTCTATATATACTACCAAAGACACAGGCCTCCATAGATAAATTCCTGCAAGACAGACGTATTCACTTCTGGACAAACAGATTAAGCTATCAGATCCTCAAGGCACATAACCTTCTCATCATCCTCCCGTACTTCTTCAGCTGTCAGTGCCGTTGTTTTCCAATGAAACACAGCCATCTTAGATTTCATTTTCAAAAGAGAAATAAACCTAGTAGGAGAATAGCGGGCAAAATTACTCTCCACCCACCATTAAAAAGAAACATTAACAACTGACTAGGACAGTCGTACATTTAAGGGAAGTTACATATTGCACACAATTTTCTTCTACACAGCATGATTACAGATAATTAGCATACATGATTGCTAAGAACACAATTATAAGCCCCCGGATAGAACTGGACTTCTCAAGAATCTAATTCAAATCAGGGGGTATGAGGGTCACAATCTGTTCTGATTATATCATATGTTATAGATGCTTGCAATATGTTTAAGATGGGGAACAGGATTGCTACTAATATAACAAGGTTTTTCATTTGCTTCAAAAGCTGGCTGTCTTGGAGCAAAATCAAAGTCTGGCAACAGTGCTGGTTTGGTGAGTACAGTTAACAACAAAGTTGCTTAAAATGCCTTTGTCTAACCCATGAACAGCACCAAACACCTGATGATTCACTGCTTTAAGTAAGGGTTAGCATTTACCTTGAATAAGTGTACACAAAATTTTATTAATAACAATCATGTCCTTCAGTTACACATCAGCCTGTGGCAGGCTGCTGGCAGATTGCCTATATTATAATCACATTTATCTTGTGCTCCTGCAAAGCAGTTTCTTGCATATGAGGTTTAAATGCCTTCTACAGTTCCCAGCTAAGTGCTAGACCCTTGCAGCTTAACCCACCTTCTGTGACCAAGGTCTGAATGAACTGAACAGCAAGACAGAATTTCATTTAAGTAGTTTTGTTTTAAAGTCTCTAGATACTCCTTCTTTCATATAATAGCTGCTTGCAAACTACCAGGGAAGCTACTGTATAAGAGCACTCCATCTCCAGCCCTTCACTTACACAATGAAATCTAAGAAGGACATTGTGAAAAAATACAGCATCTTCCTGAAAATTTACGGCATGGACACCAATTCCAAAATATATCAGTGCCACAGAACAAAGTCTGAGCTGAAGGTAACACAAGTGCTGTTGTACTCTTACAACTGGACCAATTAGTTCAGCATCTCCAAGAAAATAGCCTCTTTAATCTGTACCCTTTCCCAAAGATCAGCTCCACATGTATCACCCATTATTTGCCATCATGTCAGTAATCCCAAAAATAAAGCTCAAGTTTCTGGTCCAAGTGCTGATATGATAGTTTGAGGCAGTCATCAGAACTTATTACATTAATAATGGACATATGTTAAATTATTGTACATTCTAAACTTGTTTTAATACTTCAGAATAGTGAGGAAACAAATTTTGTCATAACTTTGCTTTTAGAGTGCATATTGTCTGTAGTGCCAAAGCTCTTATCTAAAGCAATAATCACTGATCACAAGTTGCCTCTTCAACCAAATAACTCAAAGAAATTAAGATGAAATACTCAAGGTCCAATTTTCTCTTCTGTAAGAGATTAAAAATGCAAAAATTTCAAGAAGGACTGGAAACCTCCTGTGGTGCCCACCAAAGCTGCCCTATCACTTCCCTCCTCATCTGGGCAGGGGAGAGAAAAATCTGACAAACACTCATGGTTCAAAGTAAGGACAGAGAAAAATCACTCACCAGTTACTGTCATGGGTTAAACAGACTCAACCTGGGGAAATAAGTTTAATTTATTATCAGTCAGGTTAGAGCAGGATTACGAGAAAAAACCTTAAATCTTAAAAAGTCTTCCCACCACCCTTCCCTTCTTCCAAGGCTTAACTTTCCTCATGAATTTTTTTTCTACCTCCTACTCAACACAGCAGCACAAGGGGACAGGGATTGAGGTTCTGTGGTCACTTCATCACATGCTGTCTCTGCTGTTCCTTCCTCCTCAGAGGGCCTCCTCACACTCCTCTCCCCTCTTCCAGCATAGAGTCTCTCCCTCAGGAGACAGCGCTCCACTAACTTCTCCCATGTGAGTCCTTCCCGGGGCTGCAGCTCTTCACAAACTGCTCCAGCATGGGTCCTCTGTGCAGTCACCAGTCCTGCCAGTAAGCCTGCTCCAGCATGGACTCCTCTCTCAATGGGGCCACAGGTCCTGCCAGGAGCCTATTCTATCATGGGCTTCCCATGGGGTCACAACTTCCTTTGAGCATCCACCTGCTCCATCATGGACCTCCATGGGCTTCAGGGGGACAGCCTGCCTCAAAATGGTCTTCCCCAAGGGCTGCACGGCAATCTCTGCCCCAATGCCAGGAACATCTCCTCCTGCGCTGACCTGAGTGTCTGCAGGGCTGTTTCTCTCATGTATTCTCACTCCTCTCTCTGGCTGCCTTTACTATTGTACAGCTTTCCCCCCATCCCTTCTTAAATGTTATCCCAGAGGTACTTTCACCACTGCTAATGGGTTCAGCTTTAGCTAGTGGTGGATCCATCTTGCAGCCACCCGGCATTGGCTCTATCAAACACAGAGGAAGCTTCTAGACTCTTCTCACAAAAGCCGCACTTGTGGTCCCCTCTACTACACAAACCTGAGACACCTCCCATCTCCAAAAGGACCTGTTGGCTAAACCAAAGTACAGTCACTTGCTCTATTTATAAACCCAGTTCCTATGTTCTGGATGCCCCTGAATTGCCTATCACAGTACACATGGACCAGGCTTGCTTTTGTGAGCAAGGCTGAATATAAATTTTAGCTCACCATAATTAGAATTCCCTATGGATAGAAAGGAAGTACATTTAATTTTTTCCAGGAAGAAGACATCCTGACTTTGATTCAAGTCACATATTTCACCGCAAGTAGTTTTAGTCAGCCTTCATTCTGGAAAACCACATGGGTGTTTGGGTCAACCATTGACCAATTAGAGTAAGAGAATCCATCCAAGGACTTGCCAAACCAAAACTTACCTCAGGCAAACTTCCTACGCCCATGTCAACCTCTTCACTTCACAGAGAAGTACACAATACAGTTAACCACTAGCACTGCAATTTCCCTCAGGTTGGAGTATATAGTTTGGGGAAAACCCATGAGCATTCTCACCATCTGAGATGAAAGTTGTTGAATATTTTGCCCTGAAGCCTGACTGCAAACTGCTATAGAAGCAAGAGAAAAATCAGAAACTTGACAGAAGGAAATACTTGCAACTAGTGCTTTTATAAATAACCCTGTACATCACAAACACCACCATAGCAACTTCTGTTCTTCTTAGCCAAAAGGCAAGGAAGCCAATAATACCAAAATACTTATCCTATTTTCACAAAGCAGTTGAAAGCACCTTCCATGCATAGACATACACACCAAACTCAAACATAATACTGCTTAACTACCCACTCTGTCCCTAGCTGCCCCCATGCAACTTTGGTTCCTTGAAAGAAGTTAAAAGTAATATAAGCAGACAAAATAGACCCAAACAGTTACATTAAATTGAGAAGCAGGGCTTAGTTGAAGGAAGTAATTTCCTATCCACATATGCCAAGTGGATGCATTGAGTTTGCTGGACAAATTTTACCTGAAGAATTTTTTTTTCCACTGGGCATCTAAGATGCAAATAACACTCCTTTGTCATACCTTTCATATGCTAAATAGAGGACACTGAGTTCAGTGATGATTTGCAGAAGGACAGACTTCACACTTGTAGGCCATGAGGCATTTCCACAGTCTGTGCCACATCCGACATGACTAGCTAACTCTCAAATCAGTATTTCTTACTTTGAAGTTAGACCTTAATAGCATACTACAGGAATTAAATGCTTATTTTTTAATTATTTGCCTGTTGACAGACCACATTTATACTAACAAATACAGCACTAGCAGGTGAAAAAAGAAAAACCAACTACAGTCTCTAGGACCAGTACTAAATGGTGAGACTATAAAAAAGTCAAATGGCCCTTACAACTGTATGTTAAAGGAACGTTAATAGTCAATTATTTTTTTCAACAGAATAGCTTCTACAAAAAAATTATTTCAGACACTAATTTAAGAAATACTATGGAAACATTGTCAACAAGGAAAGTGAAATTGCCAAAGAAAAAACCCACATGACTTCAGTTTCTTGAATCTGTGAAGAGGTTGAGTTTTCTAACAAGAACAAGCACTTCCAGGGAAGTGAAGATTTCCTTAGATGCTGCACATTATACAGAAAGAGGCACCAGAAATCACCTTTGAACAGCCTGATGTAGAGTCCATATAATGCCTTTTTAAATCCCTCAGGTCAATCCACACTTGGCTTTTACAAGCTTCAGAGAAATTGCCATTTGGAGAGCCCTAATTTCAATCCTGAACTCAACAGCTAAGGAGTATCTTTAGAAGTGTGATACTTGCTTTCTGTCCCCTTCACTTTCATTTAACATGAATATGTATAGTTAAGCAGAAAGAGTCCATTCTTGCTGTCATACAACCCACATACATACTATTATACCATCGGTGAGACAAATAGCTTCAGAAACCCTGCATTTGTCCAAGAAAAGTTTTCCCTATGGGGGAACTATGGGTCTCATCTGTCCCACGTACATCTTCCTCATCCAGGAGCATATAATTCACAGAACAGTTTAAAGCACTTACCAGTTATTGTTAGCATAGCACAAATCCTTGGGGATCCTATCAAGAAAGTACCTTATCACACACACCACATAAAAAGAGCAAGGAATCAATCACTAGAAACTTCACAAGTCATATGCCTCTATACACATCTAGATGGAGAACTTGATAAATACAGATCAAATCTAGAATAAAATTAAGTGAAAGGGTTAAGCATTATCAAACAGGATTACAAAAATAGCACACTAGCAGCAAAAGGAAACATTCAGTTCTGAGTAACTGTACCTACAAGAAACCATTTGCACTGTTTTGTTTAGAAAAGAGCATAAATGAAGCCTGAGTAGCAGTTCCTGCTTTTTACATAATAAAAACCAGGAAAGTAAAAGTTGATACCAAGACCATCAAAAATATAAACAGCCCTTCCAGCCTTGTAAGTATGACCACATGCATCTTAAGACTTCTTAGTTCTGAACTAAAATACCAGCACAAATATAGAGCATGAATGAAGACTCTAGATCACATCATAAAACAATAAACAGTCTGATTCACTACTCTGGAAGTTTACAGAAGCAAAACCATACACCAATTAAGTTAATCACATCAAACATTATCAACAGATCATATTTCCTCTGTACCTACTATAGAACCAAGTCTCTTTTCTGTAGTTTCTTACATATACCTAGTTTTATGCAACTGAAACAGCACCAAACATGTCTACAAAATTACCCTTAGCATGAAGTTCTGCATATGCTTAAACAGAGAAACAAACCTTGATCAATATATTAGCAGCTGTGAAGCGGAGCAGCCTGCACTAAACAGGCATACAGGTTTCCCCTGTATCTAGTAGGCAAAGCTTAACTAACATTAAGGCTAATACTCAGACTGCCCATGGAAGACAAATTTTTAAATAATTTTCTGAAACAGCAATTATTACAGGGAGTCCCAGAAACTACCATCTCCCCCTCTAGTGTCCCAGGGGAAAAAAACCCAAACTATTATTTAAAAGAAAAGACATGTATACAGGGCAAAGAGGGTTTCAGAAAGAAAACATTACAATGCTACTTCTCAGAAAGAAACAGAACAAATGAAAAAAAAAAAAAAACTCTACTTACTATAATAAGGAAAAAAGGTTTCTTCGGCTCCTAAAACTTAGGATCCTTGTTCTCCTCTTGATGCTTTAAATATGTTCTGGTAATAGAGCTCACCTGCACAGCTGAGAAGCCTCAAACTACTCACGAACAACAGCTGTTCAAGGAAAAGGCACAATCATTTTATTCACAAAAAAAGGAAACCAATGGGCTTAGTAACATCATTGCCACCAATCAGAGACCTCTCCTAGTGTCTGCCATACCTATAAGATGCCATCTACTACTTATTCTTTGGGTGTGTGATGGAAGCTTTTGCTTGTTCCCTGTAAAAGAGTAAAAAAGTAAAAGGTGGTTTATTACTACTTTTGTATTAATTAGGGGGGTAGGTTGTGTTTGTTAGCTTTTTCAGCATATGGAGGGAAAGTGCTGTTTAAATTCAAGATTGAATTTTGTTGACAACAGGATTTCAGCACTTTTAATTTTTTTTATTTATCTTATATTAGTCTATAAAGAAAAAGACTAAAACTATTCACTGTTTCTTCTGGAAAAGACATTGCAGGAATATGGCTCATTTAGTATTGTGTTTCATGGATGCATCCCAAAGGTATGTCATGTTTTTAACTGATACCAGCCTTTTATTATAGATGAAAACAGGCTACTTTTAATTATGGGTTATAATATGCCTAATTTTTCCAGCTGTTTTACTTACCTTTTTTTTTAATGTCTTGCTTATACCTCTAACAGGCTTACAGAAGCCATTAGTAGCTTATTAACCATTCATAAAGAGAATTGTTTTTCAGGGGACTGTTTGCTTAAAAGTAATAAATTAAAAACTTGTTCTCAAGCTTAATTTCTGAAATATATCAGTTCCTTTAACATTTCCCTTTATAATTCTAGTTTTCTTGTTAAGAGTATTATAGAGGGTATTAATTGAGATTTTAATGAAGGATGATATTTTTCTGTGTAGGAAAATCAATGGATAAGGAAAAAAGATTCTAAAACTTGGCTTTATCTGGCGGACTGTAGGCAGTGTTATGTTTAACAACATAATTTTAGTCATTTTCTTGAAGGTTTTAGTTGTAGGTGCTTTTTAGTTTAGATGGTCGTTAGTCTTAATGGTATTTTAAATGGCTCAGAAGACTTAATGATAATTAACTGTGGAAAAAATTTTTGTTCTGCTTTAACCTTCTGAAGACCTTCTGTCTGAGCATCTCCAGATCTACATGGGTAAGCTGTAGACAACAATTTCATACAAAAATTAGGATTGTTGTATTACTCCTTTTTTTTTTTTACATTTGTGGTTACAAAAAGTACTGGAGGAGGTTTAAGTTCAAGTAAGAGCTTCCTGCTCTATAACATACTTGCTATGTATGTGTTGCCTCAATTTCTAGTTTGAACTGGGTAATAGAACATAAACAGCTTTCAGTAGCTAGCTATACATGTGATTTCTTACTTATTTCTGGTATTTCTGGTTTGTTTATGTTTTAACATTAAGTAGGATTCTTTTGGAATGCAAAAGTGAGAAGGACTGGGACTGTCAGGCAGCTCATGGTTGACTTCCTTCTACTTGAATGAGAATCCCACTTATAGTAGCCTAAAAATTATGGTGCTTTGCCAAACACTGTCATTCTAACCTGGTATGTCAGTGCACTGCGCTTCCAGTTTACTGGCAGCCTGTCTTGCTCAGAGTAGTTGTAAACAGTGATGCTGGTATTTTTATTGGCTAATTTTACAAGCTGGCATCTGCTGTCAGCAGCTTCATGTAAACACACTCCTGCCATAGCATCTGTTCTGCTGCATATTGCCCTTGCCTTAGAGCTTGAGAGGGAGTGATAAAGCTCTCTTCCAAAAGGGGGTATGTATAGAAAAATGGGACCTGAGTAAAAACTTCTCCTGGGATGGAGTTTCTGGAAATGGACTACTTGAGTCAATTCAAGGACACTGTTTTCTAAATAGCTTTAAAGCCTCCACTTAGAGTCCAGCCTTGCTCGGCACGTGAGCGAGCACATGCTTTCTTATGGGAAGCCAGGAAATATGACAGTGATCAGAACAGTGGACTTGTATATTGAATGGAAAATGAAGTTTTTGTAAATAAAACTTGACTGAGATGACACGACTGAATTGCTAGCTGAATGTGATTAAATTAAGATTGATCTTGTGGAACCCGGATATAACCTGTATGAGTATCAGGAGATCCCAGTGAAAGTAGGAACTGTTGTGCAAGGAGCTAGGCATATACGCAAACTTTTGTTCTCAATGGAGAAGTTAAAAGATGACTGACCTGCAGTTTGCCACTTGGATTCTCAAACTATTTATAGCTATTTATATATTAAGACAGCAGCAAGTCAGTAGCAATGCCACAGAAAGTCCAGCTTGCTTTGCCTCAGGACAAAGCACAGACCTAGACAAAAACTGAATAGTTTTATGCAATACTGCATGTTATGACATAGTACCATGTTAAAGTGCCCTCATACATCTTTTACTCTTTTTAGCGTAAAGGCAGTTCTTTTGTTTGTGTGTCTTGGGTTTTTTTGTTTCCTTGTCACCACTATCTTTCTTTCTGACACAGCACTGAGGGCTGATTCAGATAGGGATGGTGGAGAACCAAATTAAGGAAGCTGACTGTATATTTTCATTTGGAGATGTTGAGAATTTTTGATTTTAGAAGTTCCTGTAAGGTCTCGGATCAGCCTTAGAAAAAAGGTCAATTGCAGAATGGAGAGAGCTATATTGATATACAAATATGTCCTAGGAAACATGAGCCTTTTCTCTCATGTTCAACAGTGCCCAAGTAAGATGTTACAGTGGGTATAACTCTCCTGTTAATTTTTTTCCACTCATTACGTTTTTCTGCCTCCAGGATTTGTGGAGTGATAATACCCAAATACTGAAAAAGTGGCTACTAATCTAAAAATAAACTAAGCCTGCTCCTTTCCCCTGGAGGTGGGGACATACCTGCAGCAGCCTCTTCTCTACATATACTGACATGACGTGAACATGTTCCCACCTTCTGCATTAGGGGATAGCGCATAGCGCATAGAGGCTCAGTTCCCAGGGTGGTAGCTGTGAAAAGAATTAATGGTATGAAGTTTACTGTAAACAAAATGGAGGGAGCTTGGTATGAAGGAAATTTATCCACAACGCCTGACAGCAACAAAGCAGCAGAGAAGAGGGGTGTTAGCTGCTATGCTGTGCACAGCATTTTAGTAAATACTCATCCTTGGTGCAGATGTTTGTGCTGGCTAGGGGATAATGCTTGGTGCAAATCCCTGTAACTCTGAGGTGCTCATATTTCCTGTGTAATTGTCTTTTGGTTAGGGGACTGGTCCAGAAAGGAAGGACTGTGGAGTTGATGCTTTCCTCAAAACACTGAAAAAGCTTACTCAGTATTGAAATGTTTCTTTGGAATAATTCTGTCTGAATTGGTGCAGAAATATGAAACATACAATTGTAACCCCACAACAAATGATCAACTAGTTAGGTTAGCAAGACAGAGAGGTAGATTTGCATCTCCTCCTGACTGGACTCTTCCCTGTCCTGTAAGTGTCTTTTTTTTAATCTTTTTATTCTGTAGGCAGAGTCATGCTAGTCACTTAAAATGTGACACGCTAACTTGTCATACTTAAACACAAATTGCTTGTCAAAGTGTTTCTGAGCATGTGCAGAAACAGCAAGAAGCCCCCGAAAATACTGTTATTTTTTAATTTAATGTTGCATTGAGATATGTAAGGGGTCTGACTACTGTGAATATAAAATAGAAATTAATACACCAATTCTAGATTTAATGTCTTTAAATACACTGATCCGCAGAAGACAATGTGTGTCTGAGATGGGATATATTTTGAGATGGTTATGGTTCAGTGAATAGGTCTTGGATATGGATAATGTGTTGACCTCACTAAGGGTGAGTTTTCAGTAAATCTTTATGTAAATGGCCTGTTACTGACTTCTGTTCCCTTCCCTAGGGACTTCATTGTTTAAAGGAGCTATGCAATCAGTGCATCTGTAATGGTTTTATTAAAGTTTAAGTGTTTATATCAGGTTTGGTATTTCCTGAAGTAAATGTCTTTGGGTGACTATTGCAATCTGGGTAAAATGTCTATTATGCAACCTAGACCAGAGACCCATTATAAGTTCACATTATGAAGTATTGTGCTCTAAGCTATAGCTGTAATCTGATTGCTCCTTCTTTCTCACTTGCTTTGCATGTGTCCCATCTCCTTCACCTCCTGATTGAATTAAATTCTAATAACGCATTCTTCTGCTTAGCGGGGGGCAGAATTAAGAGGCAGAAAATGGAGGTAGCCAGAAGTGTCTGGGACAGCACACATGGGAAGGCAGAAGCTACCAAAGGACAAACTGAGAGCAGATTAAGCAAACATGCCAGAGCCCAGATCTTACCAGGGACAGAAAGGGGAGTAAAGTTTGAGAGCAAGAAGAAGCAGCTATAAAAGGAGAAATGAGAGGAAATAAGCTGGCAGTTTTCATTTACAGGCATGTCATGATGCTTGGTGTATTTACACCCCAGTACTGTCCAGCACACTGGTATTACGTCGGTGAAATCTGTGAAGAATACAAACATTGTCTGAGCATGTAGAGGTGATATTAGAAAAGCCAATGTCCTACTGGAATTGGGTCTGGCACGGGATATCAGAAGCAATGAGAAGAGCTGGTTTCTATGATGAGAAGGCTGAAAAGTAGGCATGGCCAATGGTTATCTTAAAAGGCAGTACTGCTTGAAAGAGAAGGCAAAGGGTGTCTGGCAAGAGAAGGTGCACAGGGAGGTGAATTGAGGCACACCAGTGGTTGCAAGTATTGCATTTGCCTTATCTGGTCTCTAGGGTAGAATATCCTGAGTTGGAAGGGACCTCCAAAGATCATCAAAGTCCAGCTTCTGGCCCTAGTTGAGGAATATATTCAGTGCAGATAGCTCGGTTTGCAAGCTGCTGTGCCAGCTAAAAAGGGAGCTCAGGGTGGCAGGAGTGCCAGGCAAGAGCCTGTGAACTGGTGCTGACCCTTTTCATAAAAAAGGGCATGAGGACCTGTGGCCCAGCCAGGCGACTGGACACTCAGACACAGCAAGAGCCAAGGACTGAGGAGGAGGAGCAGAGACTTTTTCATGCTTAGATGGCAAGGCTATAAAAGCCCAGAGTTTCCTTTGTTTGGGGTCCATCCTCAGAAGCACTAGCTTGAGCTGATTTTGTGTTACTGCATAGTGAATAAATGACTTTATAGAGCGAGACATCTGAGACTGCTATGGGGGGATCTGGGGTTGAACTGGTAAGGAAACCTGTTCTGACTGTGTGAGTGGGATGCGCAGGAAGTCAAGCGGGACACCTGCAGCTCACTGGAGCTGCCCTCTGTGAAGGGGCTTCCATGCCAACACTTAGTCTCTGGCGGTGGGATTGTGACTGCCGGACTCCTGTGAATGGTCACACGGAGTTTCCTTAATGCCCTGCACAGGATAACCCCAAGAATCATGTGCTTGACTGCACTGTCCAGGCTTGGTGCTATGATCACTTCCCCAGGAAGCCTGTTCCAGTGCCCACCCACTCTCTGGGTGAAGAACCTGGCTTCCTCAGGATCACTCAGGGTGGCACCTGAGTCTTGCAGCTTGATTGTAATACTGCCTAATTGCTCCAGCTCTTCTGGTGTGAAAGGAACAGTTTTTCCTAGTAATGAGCAGAATTCTGTCTGGAAGGCTTGCTTCTTCATGGTGGGTAAACCATCAATTTGGGAAATGTGTGTATGAAAGGTGACTGCTAGATTTCTTTCCCTATCTTTACAATTTTAAAAATCTAGCACATTTTGAGTAGCATTTTATTTGCAATTCTTGGATGAGATGAGGGAAGAAACACTGAAAGCTAAGACTGACAGTGAGAAACACATGGTATGTCACTGTGCAATATTTGTGTCAGAATTTGTCATATGAAGCAGTCTGTCCCAGAAAGGTGTCCCTGATCCTACCTTGTCACTGTTGTTTAAAAATTACTTAACAAAGCACATGCCAAGAAAATATTTATACTTTCTGAACCACTTCTCTGAAAAGACATTGGAGTTTTGCAAGCAAAGTATTTCTGAGACTGGAACAGAAGATCTACCTAAAGGCACAACTTGAACACTGCAAAGGAAGAAGTAAATATGCTCCTGCATTTCAAAAACTGTTGCAATTAACTGATGGAAAGGACTCAAAGACTATAGCTGTGATTCAGATGTCATCTCAGAACACAAATGAATGTGTTGGCAGCTAAAATTGCTAAGCATTTGCAAGTATTTAAGATATGAAGTGACTGACAATGATGTGATTTATTTAGGAAGTCATTAGGGGTAGATAGAAATAGAGAAGTCAGTATCAAACAGCTCTGCTTGGAGGAGCAAGGTGAGATGAAAAGGATTTACTTTCCTCAAACACACAGAGAATAGACACAGTTGGCCTCAGTGTGGAATGCATGGCAGTAGCTTGGGTTAATGAAACAAGTCTACCTATAATCAAAGAAATTCAGGGTAGCCACCCAGACTGCCCTTAGAAATCAAAGACAGCATTACTGACCTTATGAAACATAGTTCAGAAAGGAACTGAGTTCTGGACAGTACTGTATTCAGGAGATTAATATACTTCACTATTAAATGATACACTGATATACTGTTTTTCATCATTTTATCTGTTATTGTGTTCGTACCTTAAAAGAATGTGCATTTAATGAGTGAACTGCTGAATGTGAACCCTCAAACTACAGTAATGTCCAGTTTTGCTAGTGTGGACCCTGATCCAAAATGACATGCTGGAAAAGGAAAAATGGATGCTCTAATACCTTTTGAACTTGATTCAGATCTGTCACACACCTTTTGTGTGACCTTAAGCAAGTTCCTCAAGGGCTAGAGTACTCTGGTACTTGCAAATGTACCCAAGTCATTTGCCCAAGCTTGTGCAATGTCTGCTAAGCTTGTAACTGAGTGTCTTGAGGAGATAAACCACTTCCTTTAAATATCTGCTGATTCTTATTCTGATATGAGTAAAATAATTTCATTAGTATTTTAAGAACATTGTTCCTGAATTAGAGAAGCCATAATTAATTCAGTAATGTTTGTCTGAATCTTTAAAAATCTCCTTTGTTTCTGCCTATCTGTGTAAGAGTAGTAAAGCACTTCTTCAGCAGGGGTGGGTTGGGAAGACTGGCTCAAGAGTGTGAGGTGCTGAGCTGTTGCAGTTAGTGGATGCATGTAAATAGGTTATGATGAGAAATGTGGAAGCAAGTCCATTATTAAATTTATACAGGGCTAACAGTGTAATCAAATTAGCCTTTGCACTTTCTCCTGTGCTCCACTTTCTGCATTAGAAAATTTCCATAAATCTCTGCAAAGCCATTTGATTTGTTCCCTTTAATGTTCTCCTCTGGTGTGATGCAAAGAAACACCTCAATACTCATGAAGTAGTGGGTGGTCTGCAAGTACTGCCAGCTGTATCTGCTGCTCCTCTTGGTGCTCTCAAGTATGTACTTCCATATCTGAGCTGGATTATTTTGCTGATCAGTCTAATCCAGACTGGCATGTAAAGTGATACATGCTGAGGATTCCTTTGCCTGCAGATGGACAGTGGTTAGTTAACATCTGGAATCTGGTTCCATGGAGGGTCACTTTAAGGCAGTGAGAGGGGAGCAGTGACACAGCATTTGCAGAGGGGAGAGTGCGCTGCCAGGTCACAGGCTTTTGGAAGAACTGTTATCAGGACCAAGAGCTGGCTATGAAGCACTTCAAAATAAAATGCCAGGCTGAAATGTCATGCTTTCTCCAAGCCTTTTCTAACTGAAACAAATATTCACATGTTTTTCCTGCATATTTTCACGGGTTTGTATCTAATTTCAGGCTGTAAATGAAGTGAGCAGATTTTCCTTAGTGCACAGTTGCCAATAGCTCCTGTGTTTTGTGGGGGTGGCAAAAGATAAATTGGTGCTGAGACCATACAAGTGGCTGGGTTGTGAACTTGCACAGGTAATGCTTTATTTACCACTTGCTCATTTTTCTTCATGCAAACAGCAGTTTGTTGGTTAACATCTTTCTCCGCACTGCAGTATGAAGATTTCTGCAGCCCGAGGGGCACAGTCACAGACATACCTCCTTTGGCCAAGGGGTGGCCCACCTGCACTAGCTGTTTAACGCTCCTGTCCCCACTGGCTCTTGGCACAGATTTGTCTGTTGTCCACTGGGGCTCTGACTTGCTTTCTGCAGCCCTACACAGGCTGCTGTGGTGTGTGTTGAACAACAGCCATTTTGTGTTCAAATTGTAGTTGCATTCATGGTACTAATCCAAATATATCTACTATGCAAAGCTGCTTAGCTGCTCCTGGATTGATTTTCTTTTTAATATGCATTTAGTTTTTGAACAGAAGGTAATTCTTGTGTTTCAAAAGGCTTGTGGGGAAAAACAAAAAAGAAATTACTAAATTTCATTAGGGTATTCCTTAAAGGTGTCATCTTCTGACTCTTGAAAGAAGAGGACTTTTCAAAGGAAAATGGAAATGCTTATGTGTCTAACTAATGAAACGGTTTGCTGCATTACAGTGGGGCTTCTAGTCCACTATTGCAATGAAGACATGGCTTTAGTGGGACTGTTTACACTTGAATTTAAAGTATGAAATTGAATCTTTTCTTAGATGGAGGTCTATTGAATATGGAGATGCAATAAGTATGATGTCCTTACACTTCAGTAAAGGATAATGATAATGGATTCGGCTGGCAGTTTTTGGTTGCTGAAATTATCTGAAGGATAGACTCATTGTTCAAGTGTATCCTGTTGATGATAGGATAAACAGCACACTAATGAAATGAATTGGCAATGTAGAATTAGAAGCCAGTCAGAACACAGAAATTATATGAAGGGAGCTGCCTACAAAGGAGAGGAGTTTAACTTGTAAAAAGCTTTTGCATATCTAAGGGAAATAATCTGAAATGCACTACTCAAAATATGTTTGGTTTAATAAACAATTTAAAATGTGTAATTGCTGACAGCAAATAAAATATGAAGTGGCAAGTTACATGGGGCAAAGTTGTCATTTCAGTTTCAGACACTATATGCAAAAACATTTTCTGAGACAGTTGTTTATTATGGCTTTAGTATGATTACACTTCTGGGCAAAATGTTATGATGGAGATGTTGGGAAATCTGGAGGACGTTTGTAGCATAAAAGTATTACTATCACTCTATAGGAATGACTCATTAGAAAAAGATATAAAGGATGAAAAATAGACCTCAACTGAGTGATGATTAAGAGGGAATGATGTTTGCATAGGTGAAAAGGCACAAATGTAAGGGGCAGAAACAAATTAATCAGATGCAGGAAGAAAAATTTGAAGCTAATACAAAATACAGGCTGGATATGGGGAGAAATGGTATGACCCTGAGACGGTTTAGGTTCCTGAAATTTGTGGCCTACACCTTGTGATATTTACGGTGAATTTGTTCAAAGTAATAAAAGATATTCCCTTCAATGGGAGATAGGAAGGGTTCCTATCAGATTGTCCAGCTTCACTCTGATTGCCAATCAAGGCTACCAAGAATGCCACAGCACTTTGCTAAAATTTCTGTCCTCTCTTTAAGAGCCTGCTGGGTGCACTGATGAGGCAAAAGGCAGGAGAGAACTGCCTGCTCCAGATAACTAATAATATTGCTGGCAAAACCAGGAGAAGAATTTTAAAAGACTGAGCCCCCACCAAATCCACTAGACAGAGCAAAAAATTGCAACACCTTCCATTTGGGAATAAGGCAATAATTCTTTTATAAGGCAGAATAATTTTTTTTTATCAATACTCAACTATGTCCAGGGAGGTGAGGTTGGGACTCTCTTCCTGTGCCATAGTCAGGGTGNTAGTATGAGACCTAGAGCATGGTGGATATTCTTAAACAGCTTATGAATCATATGAAGCTCATCTCAGTGTTTCCTAGAAAATTAAGATGTCATATCATCTGAAATGCCTCTAAATTATAAGCCTGGCAGTCCAAACAGCAGTTAATGACTGTCAAATAGCATCTGAAAATCAGGAGCAAACAACAATCTGACATGAGATTCCAACAGGAGACTTGTCTAGCTTCAGCAGCTTTGCCCATCGGCCAAGTGCAGGTGCTGATCCAGCTTGGCATTTTACTTGTTCTTTGCCATCTGATTCTTTTTATTATGTGGTGCTGTTTCTGATGGGGGTTTTTTTCTGAATTGTCTTGATTTCTGGACTGCTTTTACAGATGGCAGTTCCCTAGAAATGACTATACCACATGGTGCTACACCCCTTCAAAATCTGATGCAGGCCTGGGGTCAGACATCCTCAGCTGTGATATACTCCAGCTGAGAATTCAGCCATGTGCCTTTCCTTGGGGGTGATGTTGTAGCAAACCTTAGTGTCTTTTGAACTGTGGACTATTAGGGTATTTCAACAGTGAAGATCTGAGACTGTGCTGTAAAGAGATGCATGCCATACTTTTCATTTGGCTGGCAACTTTACTGATGTGCATCATGTAAAGCAAAGCCCTTGCCTTGTCCTCCTGGTGGCAGTAAAAAATGTTGAATAGCTTGAGATTGAGAATCTTCTTGAGAAAGGAGCAAATGCTTTTGAAAATAATATGCATGAACAGCTCAGGACTGTTTATGGAAATACTAAGGTTTGTATATGGTGCAAGGATACAGAGAAACACATTGAGCAGCTAATAAGGAATAAAAAAAATGAGCAATGAAGGTGTAGAAAGCTATGTTACCTGAAGTTCCTCTGTTGAAGACTACTTGTCCTCTTCAAACTGGCAGGATTGTGTAATCTTAGTTGCAACTTGTTTGGCACCCTGAAGAGAGAGAGCCTTTTGCAGCTGCTCCAACTTTGGTTACTCTTTTTATAATATAAATGAACAGGGATGAAATGGAGGAGGCACTACCAGGTAAGCAGTGCTCTGGTTAACCTTGATTGGCAGCTTGTGCACCTGCAAAGCTGGGTATTGTTTTTATGTTCTTATCTGGAGGTAGTGTCCTCAAGGAAGGAAGTGATACGGGTGAATAAACTTCCAGGAAGTAATTTCTTTTGGGAATTATTTTTTTTTATAGGGAGATGACCGGGGTGATAACTAGGATTCTAAAGGGTAAAGAAACCTCAGTGAAGACTTCTCTAAGACGACCTGTGCTGGATTCAGACCTGTGCTCTGGTGGCGAGTTGGGGTAAAATCATCTTTTATCGGCTCTATTACAGAGTTTCTGGCATTTTTGCATTCCTGGCCAGGGACGAGCCTTCCTCTCAGCCTTGCCAGCCTTGTGAAATCGCGGCTTCTCCGGCTGTGAACTGAGGGGTCCGTGTGTAGTTTTCGGCGCTGTGACCCGTGGCTGCTGTGGGGAGCTTTGGCGGTCCCCGTCCCCCCTCAGCGGCCTACCAGGGCCCGAGAGGCGCCTTGCAGGGATAGCGCTGCCGCCCACCGTCCCTCACGGGCAGCGCAAATCGCCACCTCCCCTATCCCCGCCCCCGGCTCCCCAGTCGCGGCTGCGGCTGGACGGGAGCGGAGCGGAGAGCGGGTGCGCGGTGCCAGCCCGCCCCGTCCCGTCCTGAGCCGGCCGGGCAGCGCTCGGGGGGAGCCGCCACCCCATGCGCTGAGGGGCGGCGGGATGGCGCCGCGGGGCAGCGGCGGCTGGGCTCCCGCCTGGACGTGCCTCCTGCCGCTACTGCTGCTGCTGTGCACCGCGCTCCGGAGCCTGAGGGCCAGTCCCGGCAGCGAGGGTGAGCGGGGACGGGACGGCCGGGCCGTCGGGGCAGCGTCCACCCGGGAGGGTGGCTGCCCGGCGGTGCGCGGCTCCGAACTCGGCTGAATCCGTTTTGGGATGTTTTGGGGGAGTCGGAGAGGGGCTCTGGCCTCAGGGAGGCGGATGCCGTGCCGGGAGATGCGGGTGGCACCGGCCGATGGGGCTGAGGGGTCCCCGGGAAAGGAGGCGGCAGCGCTGCGCGGGGCACGGGGCGGGCTGGCACGGGGGGGTGTGCGCAGATGCCTTGGCACGGGCGCATTTGGCCGTGGGGTTTTGGGTGGTTTTTTT
>VWZG01000916.1:47273-59801 GCA_013396735.1 Grallaria varia
TGCAGGGGATGCCGGTGGCTTGAAGCAGGCTGGCATCGTGGTGCACCGTAATTATTTGTCAAACTCCCTTAGAAGGAGGAGGAGGTATTCAGGGGTTGGTGAAGGAAAACCGTACCAGAATTTCAAAGATGTGGCCTGAGGTAGTCAGCTAGCTGTAATTTATTTTTGAGAGCGAGAATAATGTGAATTGCCGTTTTCTTGCGGGGGGGGGAGGGGGGGAGTGCAGAGGAAGGGGGAAAAAAATACTGTTTCTGTGTACAAAGATATCAAATGTTCAGGAAGTGCATTGGTTTGGGAGATGATGGACATGGCTTTAGTTTTGCCTTGGTTAGGTAACAATGGACCCAATCCTTCTGCCCCCACACGATTTCAGATGATTTCACCCGTGGGAGCAATGAGATGGTGTGGCAGATTTCGAAGGGCTTTCCCTGTTACTCACGTTCCTTTTAGGCAGCACGCTGTCCTGCGTGCTCCGATCTGCCCTGATCCCATGCCGAGAGACCAGCAGATGCTCCGAGCCCCGTCTTGGCCATCCTTGCTAGTTCTTGGAAAATCGGGATGGTATTGACTGAGTCAACGGGACCACTTGCCGAGCTCTCTGGTGTCCCTACATGAACAGGCAACTGCAGAATAGGATTTTTACGTGGAAAGGATTAATGAAGCTAGCCTAGTAAATGGGTTTAGTGGCATATTTACAGGGAGGTTGCAGGGGAATATTACAGTAATGATGAGCAGCGTGACTGCATGCTTCACGGTGTCTCTGCTGCTACTTTTCTGACTGCTGCTCTCTAATTTCTGTCTTTTCAGTAAATGTAAGGCTAAAAGGCTGCTGGTAGGAGGGGTCTGACTGTAGACCTGAACTTATACAATAACTAATGTCCTTTGCCGCAAGGAAATTTATTTGTAAGCAGGCATTATTTCACAAGTGCTTCTCACAGCATGTCTCCTTTGCCAGTTGCTACAGAACAGCTCCGCAACTGGGAACGGCTCACCCTACAGTATGTGAAGCCCAATGCAGGAGAAACCTCAGGAGCTGATGTCCACCTGCCTAGCTGTGTGCTGCTGACACTGGTCACTGGTTTGAGAAGTTCAGTTTGGCTGCTCCTGGGCTCTGTTGAGACGGATTGTCCCCCCCTGGGCTTAGTTGTTCAGCTGGTTAGGAACTTCAGTATTGCTCAGATGGAGGTAGCCATCTTAGACTGGTGACTAATATTTTCAAAAGTTGGTGGTATTTGCTTTTCTGGGGTTTTGTTTTTGTTGTCGTTCATTCTACTCACTGTGGTTAACAAAATACCCCGTGCTGTGTAGGTATGTAATGTGTACGTAGTTGAATAGAGGATGACAAATTTTCAGAATTATTTTTTTCTTTAACCCTGAATCACATTTTTTTGTTTCTCTAAATCTTGCTCTAGTCCACAGTGATTTCATGGGATAAGATACATGCAGTTAACAATTTATGGTTCATGATGTTCTGTTTTACCCTTTAGCGAGGGGACACTTAAGGAGAAATGCTTTAAAAATCTAGGTTAAGGTTTGGAGGGAGAGAGGAAGGTAAATTCAGTGGTTTAGTTCCTTAACATGGAAATAGCTTTTTTTGCAACAGCAGATGAGTTTCAGGAGCTCCTGCCATTTTTGTGGAGTAGTATTGAGTGCCCAGCCTGTATCACAAACCTGGTCACCTTCATAGATATTTCCAATAATCTATTGAAGGATATATGTTGGGAAAACTGAATTAATTTTTCTCTAGATTTTTCTGTAATAGTGACATAAAACAGATTTTATTTTAATGATCTTTCCTAAAAGCAAAACTTAGTGAAAGATGAAGTCTCAGTGCTGTTTCATGCATTTTTCAAGTATTGTTTAGCTATTGTTTTTAACTCTTTAGCAGAGTTCATTGTTTAGAACCAGATATTTCCTTTTTGCTTTTATCAGTTCAGAAATTAGTCACAAAGAAAATATTCCAAAGTATAGCACCATTTCTGTGAAGTGCTAGTATTCCAGAAGTGCATTATTATTTTAAAATGCATTCCCTGTGATAATAGGGTGTGAGAGGCAGCCCTGCAATATATGACTGGGCTTCCTGCTCTGCCTTTAGTTTAAAAATGCATGTGTTTTAAATCTTTCTGTTGTAAGTACTAGGGTTGGGAAGTGGCTTATATAAATTATTTATGTGAAACACAATGAATGAAGGATTTGTTTAAAGACTCCCCCCTTCACCCTAAACCATATGATTTGTTATACATTGCCTGTGGATTTGGAGTGGTTTGCAGATTGTGTTTGGTTGTCACTCAGATGACCTTAAAAAGTGTCATGTGGGCAAATATTAAAATAATGGAGTACACTGTATCTGATTGCTTGCAACAAAGTAACTCCACAACATATTTGCATAATTGTAATTAAACACAAAGTATATTTCATTTTATGGCTTTTCAGCAGAAGTGCTGATGAGGCAGCGCTTTACAATGAAGTATACTGTTAAGCAAATCAAAAGAAATGCTGTTTGAAAGAGTGACATTGACTTAAATAGACAAAGGTGAGAAACACAAAATGAGTCTTTGTAAAATGTTGTATTTGTTTTAAGACTAGAGGCATATTCTTTTTGTTACGAACTCCTGGTCCTTTCTCTCAATTCTTTCAGGGTTTTTTGAAGCTTGCTTTATCTCAGTGTATCATTTTTCATTTGAATGAATGAGTACAATTAAAGGGGTGTGTCTGGTGCTGGCAAAAATAAAGGAAGATTGTAATTTGCAAATTACTCATGCCAGAGCCTGAATTGAGCCTACCTGTTCTCAATGTGTTGACTTGTATATGTGTTGTTTCATAGTGGCATATAATTTCTGTGTCGTGGCACACTGGGTAAATGTGTATTTAGGTATAACATCACAATGTTTATCTTTAATCAGTGAATGAATTCTTTCAGGAAGGTTTTTTTGTGTAGTAGAAGCAGGTGTGAAAATAGTCTTAATTTTCATATCAATGTATTTCAATTAGTCTAATGCTTTCGGTAAAAATACACATGATCAGAACATTCTGCTTATTAGATTGTTCTTAGTTGCTTCGCTTGGTATGCCATGCATTCACACAGCTATTGCATTTTGTGTAACTCTGTGGGTACTAAGTGCTGCTAGCATGCCTGTACCTTGTGTATGCAGAACAGGTGAGTCTGGACACATTTCGGTGTGCTCACAGTGCTTTAAGGAGTTACCTGTTCCTTATTTGATGTGTTGCAATACTTCCCTGTGTGCTTTCCATGACAGCAGAGCATAGTCTCAGTACCATGTGTTTATTTTACTCATTGGAGTAATCCCATTAATTTTCAAATTTGCTGCAGTGGAATTACTGGTATGAGAAAGGATAGCTCATGTCTAATGGTCTTTTTGGGATCTGTCTGGTGTGTGATGTATGGCTTTTCAGGAGGTTTAGAATGACTCAATCATGGCTTTAAAATGGAACTGCTATCTTTTTGACAGCAAAACAACATTTGAAACTCAGCACTTTCAAGTACATGACTAAAAGCATTGCTGCTTAATGACACATGTTTAAAAAAAAGGGAAATAAACAATAGCAAAGATTGACTCCAAGATAGTACCTATTTCCTTTTAAAGCTTGTCTTAAAAATTGCAATAAATAGTAGAAAACAGGCAATCTGTCTTAAACAGTAACCGTCTGCTTATAATATGGTAAATGTTGACACTATAATTTGATAGATAAAGCAGCTATTTGCACATCAGTGTACAGAGGGGTAAACTGGCAGGTACCATGGGAGGATGGGAAGAGTTAGTAAGTTTATATGACAGCTTCTTCCCTCTCCACTGTTAACTCTCTTGCCATTACCTCACTTTTTAGCTGCGGTATACAGTCCATTTCCATGTCTGGTGTTCTTTTTCTGTTAAATAAAACCCAGAATCTTGCCCATGAAGAATTGTTTGTTATTTGTGCTAAAAAATACAAGGTGTTTTGCAGCAGGCTTAGGAGAGCATCAAGGTTGAGACCAGGATTTCATAAAATCTGGCAGAAATTGCAAAGGTGGGGCTGTTTATTATGTGGTGCCTTCTGCTCTGATCTTGCTGGTTTTACACTTTATTGTTCCAAGGATTTCCATGCTGCTTCTGCAGGAATCCTGGTTTCCAGCATGTGTGGAGCAAGCACAGAGCCTTTGACCCAGGAAAGTCCAGCTGAGTTAGCTGAGCAAGGATGTTGGACCCCGTTGGTGTCAGGGTCTTGAGCAGACATGGGTCTGTTAGATCCCTGAGTCTTTCTGACTTGGAGCTACATTTTTAGAGGTCCATTCCTGTAAATGTGCAGGTATGTGTATTCTGGAATAGAGACAAGGTTTAAGCATTGCTCAGGGATGTCAGGGAAACAAAATCCTGCCCCAAAATACCAAGAAAACAAACTTCTTTGACAATTTTAAAAAATATTGTTGCTTCCTTTTTAGAAAGTAAATTGAAATCTGTATGTGGTATAAGGGCAAAATGAGATGTAAAAATCTCAAATGCACACAGATTGGTCACTCTGTAGAAGTACTGAATTTCTTTGTTAACTGTTAGTTTCCAGCAGATATCAGCCTACTGTCCAATTAAAAGGTTTTTAAAAAATTAAATCTTATTCTGTGTTTAGATGTTTTACTATAAGAATTGAAATCTTTTACAAATGCACCTTTCTGAGTGACCATAAATGCTGGTGAGAGAGCTTCGTTTCTACCAGAATGGACTTGAACTAGATTATTTTTTCCTTTAGTCAGAGAATGTTGCAGAAATACTGTGTTAATGATTGCATTGGAGTGAACAATTTTTTTTTTTTATAACTTGCTCTTCACTAAACTGATTTTCTTTTATCTCTGCTGGGAAAATTGCTGAGTATTTTAAAAGCTAGTAGAGAATCCCTTTCTCCTTTGAAAATATTTTGTTGTTAAGATGTACCTTAGTGGGTTTTTTTGGCACAGGCAACGGAGAAATGGATCATCCTTTGTGTTCACATTGTGCTGGTCCCCTACTCTGTGACTAGCTGGATGTCGAGGTGACAGGTTTTGCTAAGATGACAGCATTTGCTGCCTCACTTGCTTTCACAGCCAGCTATATTGGCAAACTTGAGCATTGGCCTTCAGTAGCTTAGGTGCCTTTAGGGATTTGTTACCCTTTTAGTTGTCTCTCTGACCTGTGATATCTCTCACAGTCTCAGTTTTGGTATTTGCTGTGGCTTTGGTCAGTGCATTATCTGAACTTCTCCAAAGGTTTAATGTGCTTATCCTCTTGGACGCAGAAAGCAATTATCCCTGTCTACTGCAAGGAAGTGAGTGGAGAGGGGACAGTCAGGAGGAGATGTAAGCTCTGCAATTCACAGGACTTGACTTCTGGGTGTGGTCAGTGATGGGTGGCTGTTTGCAGAGATCTAGCACCATATTGCCTGCTGTGGACCTGCAGTCTGCACTGGGCTGTGTATGAGCACAGCCTTCCCCTTCTGATTTGCAAAGGGGGCTGATGATACTTTGGGCCAGAAAAATTACCATAGGAAAACTTAGTGCGTGCTGCCTCACAGGGCATGTTGTTGGTGGGAAAATAACCCTCCTTTTCTCTCCCTCTTCCCTGGTGTTTGAGTTGTGCAGGAGGCATGTTAGGAGGACCTTGACCAGGTAGAGCTGCTTAGGTGACCACAAGCTGGAACGATGAGTGATGCCTCTGGGAGGAAGTGACATAGCATGTACTATCACAGCAGATCTAGGAATACCTCTGTGAGCTTACCTGGCATCCCTAAGGGAAAAGGTGATTCCTGCCCCTTGTAGTCTCCCTGGCAAACTCGTCCTGAACATCAGTTCAGCAAACTGTGCCTTGGGTTATAAATGGAGAGGAAGCGATACCCTGCAGAAGTTGAGAGCTGCTGGGTTTAGGTGGTTGTGTAGCAGTTGTTGAGCCTGTAGGAGAGGTTGGGATCCCGGGCTTGCAGGCTGTCATGTTAGCTACATCGTTGTGGTGCAGGGTGCTGTGCTGAAGTGTCTTGCCAAAGTATTAACTACTGGATTCTCTAACCCAGATCACTTCATGTTAGAAGTCATGTCAGAACAACCAGTTTGAGCTTTGTAATTCTCTGAGGGGATAGAGAAACACCTGAGAAGAAATGACCATTTCTTTGTTTCTGAGTGGACTTGTGTCACTTAATAGTTCTGCATGTCCCAAACTAGTGAAACTACTTGGGGAAATTATCTGCATGCTTGTCTTTGTAAGTTAATTTCTCAAAAAAACCCCGGTCATTTTGGTTTATCTGTCTTTGCTTAAGTAATATTCACCAGCAATTTCTTGCTAAAATGTGTTGACAATGTGCTGTTCCTACTAGCAACCTCCACCCTCTTTCCTCAACAGAAATAGAAGGGATAAACTGTCAACCCCCTTGAAAAGCCAATAGATCACTGTAAACATTTTTTCCTCCCAAATGCTTTCTAAGCATCATATCCATTCCTTTTTTTCCCCTACTTGAGTGAACTCAATGGCAGCAGAGTAGTCATAATTGTCAACAGGAAGGCTTTATTGGTGGTGGACAGTGAGGTCTTGTGAGTCCACCAGTAGTGAAAACTGACACCCTTGACAGGTTTGGTTGTGTCTCTGCCAAATTTCTTTCATTTTCTTCAGTTTAGTTATATGCAGAACAGAATTTGATATACATGTGTTTTAGGATACATTTTAGGAACAGAGATCGTAGAGACCATACTGGTTTTAGTTGTTAATTTAGGGAAGAAGGTGAGATTCCATTGCAGCCTTGCCAGCAGGTATTTTGGTTGCATTGAGAAGCTGTTGGGATGTTAGGGCTTGACTTTGTGTGTACTTAATAAGGTGCTTTCTTTAAGTAGGATCTTGAAGAAACTGTTTGCCTCCTTCAATGGCTTGTAGATGCCTTGACAGTGGTTGGCAACCCTGGTCTGCAGGACAGCGCTGGTATTGCTTCTCCATGCAGGTTGCAGATGCTGGTCGCATGTTGTCTTCAGTAGAAGCTTCTTTTTCATTCTTAACAGTAGAGTGATACTTGCCAAGCTGGTTACCCCAAAAGATTAGTGCTGCAGCCAGCTTAGAGATCTGCTGTTGTGCTGGTACAGCATTTTTTCCAGTGAATCTTGAGTGAGAATGGAAGCTTTTTACTGGTTTTCTTCACAGTAAATAAATCCTTTTCAATTAAATGGTGATTTTGGTGGGAATGGAAGTGTTTACCATGAGGAAAAAAAAGTAAACCATACTGGAGTTTGTCTCTGGGCCCTTTGGTTCAAGCTAACCTAACCAATTCTGCTTGTAAGTTATGTATTGTGGGAAGAACAAATGAATGCCTCCTGTTTTGACTGCATATCTTTGTAAGAAAAAAGTTGGCAGTTTCCTATTTGTGTTAGTAGGTCTGGTGATCAAGATTGAGCTTTGTCTCACTTCTTGCTGCTACAGTTGGGTCTCTGCCTGCAGGAAAAAGTGCAGCCAGCCTGAGGAACCTTGTCAAGGGGCAGTATCATACCCTTGTAAACAGTGTGTTCAAGCAAATTACAGATGTAATGTAGAAATTACTGGATCTAATTTTCTGGCTGATGTTATGATTGCAGTTGTCCATCTGGCCTTGAAAACCTATGAATCTGTGATGCAGATTTTAGCGTTTTGGCTCTTGCTATAAAAAGGAATTATGATAACTTGGAGCAGAATGAAGCCAACATAATAAAATATAAATCTGCAGTTAATATTAGTTTGTGAGTTCATTAAGTAGTGTATACTTTCTTCCTCCAGTGGGCTATAAATAATAGGTACTGCTACAACTTGCACTCTGCTGTAGCTTGTTTCCACTGATGGAAATGTTTCAGAGGTTCCTGCCAGTGTGTGTTTTGTCCCAAGTCAGTGTAGCTAATTAATTCAAAACATCTGCTCCCTCATGACTTTGATTTATTTCAAGAGTTTATTTCATTTGTTTTTGCTTTCTTGGGTTGTTTTTGATTGTCACTTGTTGGAGTGCCTTGGATATATACTTTTTGAAGAAATACTTGGCACAACAGGGAAAACAGTTGGAAAATGAATGGCAACAATGCTGCAATAAAACTAGTCAAGAAACTTTGATTCATGATGATGATGAAGATTCCTCTGCAGTCAATGTGTCTTGATAATGCTGTGAACTCCAGGAGTGCTGGAGGAAGGATGGTGAGGTATGCAGTGTAAGGAGAAAACAGCTCTGTTACTGATGATATGTTGGTAGCTATACCCCCTCATTTGGGTAGAGGAAGAGAGAAGGAGAGCAAAGACATGAAGCTTGGTGAAAAGTGTGATGCTATTCATGAGACCTTCTGATGAAGTGCAAAGCACTGCTGTCACATCACGTTGTGCACCTTGACCTTCATCCAGCAGAGGTTTCACCTCATGCTTAATTGTCAGTGTGTGAGTATTCCTCCTGTAAGAGCTTTCTCACAAGTATTTTGTGTTGTTCCCACAGGCTCTGACTGTTGGGTCCGAGCTGGGGCTACCTTGATGTAGCTCCAACCTATCCCTGGTTGGCCATGTCCTACTGAGTTGCTGTGCAAAAGGGGCCATGAGCTGCAGGAGGAGCCTGAAAGAGAGTGTAGGAGCACTTGACTCCCACTTTAAATTTGTGCTACCCAAAATAATGTTCAGATTCCTCTTCAATTTGTAACAAGTGTATTAAAGCAGTTTTCTTTCAGTTGTTTAAAACAAAACACTTTTATTGACGTGTTTTTCTTTATAAGTGTGGTGCTTTAGAAATATTATGATGGTTTGTAATATTTATGCAGGTTTTAAGGAATGTTTCTTTACTTCTGTTCACTTTATGATGAAAACTGTAGTTCTGAGGTATTGATTCGGTCAAAGAGGATTTTCTTTTCTGCCTGCTCTAAGTGTATTTAAGGGAAATAAGATTCTTTTGGCTTTACAGCTTCATGGCAAACTCCATCAGCTTCCGTAGTCTTGACCATTTGGCTTGTTCTAGAGCAATTGGTCAGAATATGCGTTGATAAGCCTTAACTTGCAAGTGGTGCTGCTGAAGAGTGGGATTACTCCAGTGTATAAGGATTTATTGGAAATCAGCTCAAAGACTGCAGCAACCTAGAAGAGTTCAGTCTTTTGTACACCTGCAGAGAGTTCTGGTGTAAGCAATGAAGATTTTTCTGGAAGATCTTTAGATACTGAAATAGCAGGAGGATGTGGGGCTGGTAGGATCAGAAGTACTCAGTGTTCTAGCCTGTTTGTCAGTGATTTTTGGTTTTTAGGTTGGTTTTTTTCCCTGTTTGAAATAGGAGTGAAGAAAAAAGATGCTCCCGTCCAGAGCCAGAAGAGCCATCTCACTGGAGTGATCAAAAAAAATCCATGAATCAGTGGCTTCTACTTCAGGCATTGTACCATCATCATAGGCCTGTCCTGCTTTCGCCTGGGCGAGCTAATGCACTAAAACATGGCATTGTTTTAGGTGTTATGTCAGATGGGGAGCTCTGCTGTGTGGGCAGCAATGTTGCTTTAGGTCAGTGTTGAATGCCATCAGCCCTGGCATTTCATGCGCTTCCTTCCAGCCACAGTCCCTGTGTAGCCATGGTGAAGCTGCTAAATGCTGGCTGTATGAGCATGACAACGACGTTTGAGTAAAAAGCTATATCCAGGCTCCTTAGCAGAGATCCCAGAGTGAAAAATCACTGTTAATTCAGCAGCTAAAGTTCAGGGCAAAGGTTTAGATCACTTCTGTTTTTATTCTAACTTGATTGCTCACCTGTAGTAACGAGCCTGTCTGAGAACAAGAGTGTATGCAAACTCCCCAGGCTATTATTCTGTATTTAAAAAAAAGGGGGGGGGCAGAGGGGAAGGGCTGTGGTATGACTTTAGACTTAATCATCTTTTATCCTACCCTGAAGGCATGGAAGTTAATGATGATATAGATCTGTGTGGTTTTGTGTTCTCCTTGACTGAGCATTAGAAATAATTAGGGCTTGTGGGACGGATACACTGATGGTGATGATGAGCAAAAGATATTTTTGAACATATGTACCTCTTCCAAGTTTGCTGGCAAAGATACAGGTGCTAAGTGTGTGTTTATGGGGTCTGAGGTTTCTTCCTTGTTTGCTGAGATATAGCTAGCTGGTGCTGAGATGAAAGGAAGTGGGAATAAATGAGTTGTGTTATTTTGGAGGCTTTTAAGATCATGGACTAAGCAAACTTGCTAGCAATTTCTGAAGGGACTTTTTTTTTCAGCAGGGTAAGCTCTCCTGTATCCCAAGTGATCCTGGTACAGCTCTGGGTTATGCCTGTAGAGTAGTTTGTCTTCGGGCTAGTCCAGGAGTAGAGGACCTGGCGCTAGACCTTTTGAAGTATGGAAGCCTTATGTACATAGTTGTAGGGGTTCCTGAATTACCTCTTTCAGTGTCCGGGGTGTTTGGATTACTTGGTTATTAGCCCACATGCCAACAGTCCTCACAGACTGAATGGGGAGGAACTGGTTCTGCTGCTCTGTAGAAGACTCTCTGATTTGCCTGAGTCTTGATGTAGGTCAAACTAAACAATTTCAGGGGTTTTTACTAAGGTGCAAAAAAGCTTCATCTCTTCCCAAGCAGCCACACGGAGGGTTTAGAAGCACCTGTTTGGAATGGTGGCTGTCCTTCTATAAAAGTCTCTGCTGAAATGTTTTCTTCTGTTCCAGGTGCCTGCTTGCTTATTGTTTCTTCTCTAGCCTGGCCAACCTGCAGGTTTTTTTCATGAAAACCATTTTAGCAAAAATAATGTTCCTGCCAGGCTGGAAGGTGATAGAAAGATAGAGGTTGCTGAGCCTGTATGGGCTTGTGCAGTGGGACTGTGTTGGTGACCCCTCTGGCACTGCAGAAGGGAAGGCTGCTGGAGAGCATTCCCAAGGTGTTGGTAGCATCATCGCCAGGTGGAACTCTTGCAGATGGGCTGTTGGAGGAGCCGTACTGTTGGAGAGGGGGTTCTGGGGCCTTGGCCTGGTTCAAGGCTGCATCGGAGTGGGATTGTAGCATGGAAATGATACAAGGACAGATGCACTGAAAATGACCGGGTAGGGTGCTGATGGGGCAGATGTAGACACCTTGTATCTAGATGGAGCAAGTAATAAATTGTGTTTATACTAGTATTTTGGGACTCCTCAAAGCAAAATATTTCTGTCCTTGCAGGCAATTTAGAGTACTAGCTAAATGTATTCATCAGAGCAGATTGATGTATTGCAGTGTTTTAGATGATACGTGAAAGCAGTCCTGGGCAGATGCAGATGCTTGTGTAGCAGTCAGTGCCTGCAGTGCCTTAGCAGCCTAAGAGTTGTCTGAGATGTGCTGGGTGCCCCTCCAATCTCCAGAGAAGCCCAGGCACACGGGCAGCTGAAAGTCACTTGCCACTTTTGTTTTCCTGGCACATGAGTTTTGAGTTACTGTGTGTGCCTGTCAAAAGGTGTATTTCATCCTATTTATTTTACTCTATCCAGAATGCTTGTAAAATAAGTGAGGAATTGAGTAGTTCCTAACTGGAGATTTAGTATTCAACTCTCCTAGCTGACTCACTGGTCAGAAAATTCCCGCTGACTTGACTTAGCATTGAATGGGTTGTATTATCTTTTCATATGCAGAAAATTATTTTGAAATTGAAGTTAATAACAGCAATTTAAAAATTGTCATTGATAGAAAATAATACTATATTTTGTTCTATCATGTTCTTTTTATGATCTGATATTCGAATAAAGTATTTTTTCTGCTTTTTTTCTTAATTAGCATGTCATGAAGAAGCTTGTGACATCAAACACAGCATCTAATTACATTCATTAGTAGCATCTCCAGGACAAGTTTTAATTAAGTTGTACAATGTAGATCAATACTTGTTTTGCATCCATTGCAACCTAACAACAGGAATATACTGTTCTGCACAGTTTAATTACAGTGATTGTAATAGAAGGAATTTGAGTAAACCTGGCATTTTTGCAATGGCACTCCTGTCTGTTGCATTTTAAAATAGTATACATTTATAATATGGGGCATATTATTTGTGTGTCTTATCTGAAGAATATTTTGAGGTCACTCTTTGTATCCCATTGAAAGGAAAATACAGTGTAGTTCAGGAGCACTTGGATGCTAGTGCTTAACTTCAGCTGGAACAGGAGAAATTAATGACTGCTTTACGAAGACTTCAGGAGGGGAAAGATTGGTCATCACTGGGTTGATGTATCTAGTGGCAGATGTTAGAAATACTCTAATTTGGTATAGACTGTTGTAAGGAAAGCCACCTAATTGTATGTTTACTTACTGTGAATATACTTCAGTGTAGCCTCTGAGTATTACTTTCACGGCATGTACTGCAGTTTGGTAGCATTGACACCTTCCAACTGTTCTCTCCTTTTGGCAAGAGAAAGCAGTCTAGGAGTGAAAACCCTGAGTTACCAAATATGTTTTGTTTAACATGATGAAAATACACTCAACCAGGCAGAATATATATCCTCTGTGATAGAATCCTGCATTAATACTTGCATATGTTGTGAAAATATCTGGATAGACAAATATATAAGTGTTTGCCAGAGCTGAGA
>VWZG01000916.1:60455-221709 GCA_013396735.1 Grallaria varia
TTTTTTTTTTTTTTTTTTGGGGGGGGGGGATGGTTTGTGTTTTTCTTTTTGCTGTTTAATGTAAATTGTTGATTGCTTATGTGACTTAGCAAAGATATTCCAATTTTTTTGTATGGGAGAAAAAAGATCCCTTGGATATCTTATAATGAAGATGTCAAAGACTGGGGGTAAAACTGGAAGAGGGACAAAAGAATAGATTCGTGATAAGATTAATACTGTAATACTTAAAATAATTTAAAAATTAAATTCATGATAATCAGGAAGCTCTGCCTGTTGTTTCTNTAGTACAATGTTAAAGACCCAACTGATTTAGATAACTTTGAGTTTTTTTCAAAATAAATCAGTTGTTTAATCTTTTAAATATTCCTTAAGATTTTTAAAGAAGCATGCTTTGTAGTATACTGTACTTCTGGGTTTTCTTACTATGCCTCTGTGAATGGTTATCCTGAGGGTTATGATACTTGCATCCTGTGAATGGTTAATCCTGAGGGTTATGATACTTGCATCCTTCATACTTGTACATGCAACCTGTTTATTTCTCTTCTCTAGAAGTCTTTATGGTTGCCTTTCTAAAGGAGTGAACACAAAGCCTCCTCCACCCATGTCAAGCTTGTTCTTGGTCTAGATAATCACAGATTAGAAGGTCCTGAAAGTTCTATTACAAAAACTTCCAGTGGGACTTTTAAGGAGCGCTTAGGGTGGAGATCAAGAATTGAAGACCCAGGGAAATTACATCCTCTACAGGAAGGATATGAGTACAAAAAGTGAAGTATTAGGCAGACAAATGTACTGATAGAAGTGAGCATTGTAATCTGATGAGAAGGAAGTGTGCTTTTAAGGTAGAAGAAAGTTGCTTCTGGGTTGAGATTTTTGGATGACAGTTGATGATTCAAAGATAAGCTTTTAACTTGGAGATTTAAAGCCCTTGGTACAGGAGGTGGAAGCTCAGCACCAGAAGCTGCTACAGTTTTTCTTAGCTGAGTTAAGTATGTGTAGATTTAGTTACTTCACACTTTTTACTGAGTATTTCAGGTAATATGAGGGGAAAAATTTTATAAGCTTAGAAACAGTTGTTTGTTTGGTTTTTNAGAATAGATTCGTGATAAGATTAATACTGTAATACTTAAAATAATTTAAAAATTAAATTCATGATAATCAGGAAGCTCTGCCTGTTGTTTCTTGTTTTGTTTCTGTCCTGAAGGCTTGATTATGCTAAAAATGTTCCACCTTAAAAGAAATGTGTGTATAAACATGCAAAGATGTTTGTTAGTGTATATTTAAACCTGTATACTGTCTTATGCATGCACATAAACACACAGTGTGCATTTTATATTTCTTCCCTCCAAAAGATCAGATCCTACAGATGTGAAGGATCTGGATTTTATGGAAGTTCAGTGCACTTGCAATTTGGTTTCAGTGGCAGATCTCAGAGGAATAAATGAATGCATAAATAGAATTATTTTCAGTGTATTACTTTATTGTCAGAAGAGTTATTGCATTGTTATTCTGCTTTACAGAAATCCAGCTTCCTTGGTTAATCATAAACAAACTGTTAGCCATAGCCACTCATACCTTGAAATATCTGCTGAAGTTTGTAATCCATCCATTTTTCTTAATAGTTTTTTTTCTTATTTTCAGTGAATTTACTGGACTCACGTACAGTAATGGGTGATCTAGGATGGATAGCCTACCCAAAAAATGGGGTAAGTCTGTGCTGTTGTTTGCTTTCTCTCTCACAAATTATACTAATAGTTTCCATTTGGAAAGTAGACTACTGGATTTAAAAACTCCCTGGAGTGATTTGTCTGCAATGGAGGGGAAAAAAATAAATAAAACAACAAGCTGTGACTGGAAAAATGGAGCTGTGTGACTAGGGGATTGATTTATTTATGCAGCAGAGCCAGCCACAAGTATTAAAAAAATTATCATGAGTCAACAACCTCACTCCTCCCCTCACCAAGAAAATCCATGAGGTTATTTAAATTTCTTTTAAATTATAAGTTCTTATGCTTTCTTTTGAGCCTTTGGGATAAATGTGGAACACAATTTTCTCCAAGTTTTCTTCTGAAACACGAGGCCTGGAACACTGTTTTAAATGAATAAGGCTGTTCACAAATGCCTGACTCATGAGAAAGCTCTGGGAGCTGGTAACACTGGAAAAGGAGCTGAGTTTTAAGCACCTTGAAGATCCTCTGTCCCTTACCATTACCTATACTAAGAACTGCTTGGCCTTGAAAAGAGACAACTGAGAGGGGACCTCATCAGTGTCTCTAAGTATCTTAAGGGAGAGTGTCAAGAGCATGGATCCAGGCTCTTCTCAGAGGTGCCAAGTGATAGGACAAGACACAGCAGGCAGAAACTGATGCACAGGAAGTTTCACCTGGATATGAGGAAGAACTTCTTTCTGTATGGGTGACTGAGCCCTGGAACAGATTGGCCAGAGAAATTGTGGAGTCTCCCTCACTGGAGTCATTCAAAAACCATGTGGATGCAATTCTGTGCCAAGTGCTTTAGGATGACCCTGCTTGAGCAGCTAGGTTGGACCAGATGATTCACTGTGGTCCCTTCCAACCTTACCCATGTGATTTTGTAAGTGAAAGAACCTGGTCTCCTAATTTGATACTCAAAGTGCATGCTGGAGCTTAGATGCATTAATACCCTCCAGCACATCTGCTTGAGATGACTGTATCATGTGAGTGAGTGGTCTTTGCTATGGGTTTTGGTCTTTGGTTTGGGGCATCCTTCACACCATGCTGTAACACAGCCTTGGTAGTCCTTAAAGGTTGACTTCTGCACCATGCTGGGTATTCCTGTCAGTTCCTGAAAGCCGTGAGCACCACGTGAGGTGAGAAAGCATCTTAAGTCAGAAATGCTGCATGACTGAGCCCTCCAACAGAGCAACTCTCAGGAATGTGTTATTTCAGAGTTTGTCACCAGCTGAAACAGGCTGCAGAATTGTCTTGGACTCCAGTTGGATTGTCATAAAAATGGTGGCAGTGTTTATCTAAAATTCAGCCAACCCTCTGCATGCATATATATGTATATTACACAGCAAATTAAAATTTGGCTTACCTTATATTCTGTGTGAATGAAAGGTTGTAGAAGGGGCAGACTTGAAGAAGCTGCATTTTTACAGGCTCCAATTACAGTAGGAATGTAAAAGCTACTCAGGGAACTGATTTTATTTTCTGCTTAGTTCAAGATCTAATCCTGTTGCAGTTAGTCTATAACTTTTTTTATCTATTGATTTAAAGCTGAGAACCAAACTGGCTCCCCTTGCTTGTGTGGATGTCAGAATAACCAGTGGCAAATATGCCGGCAGAACAATACTGAATGCTGTGGAACACCATAAAGATCCCAATGTCCACTTCTTAGTGTATGATTTTTTTTTTCCTTTTTGAACACCTCTTGGTAATTTTCCTGTTGTATAAAGCATAGGTGCTGTACATCCCAATGCTCTTACAGAAATGTCAGTAGAAAAATAGCTAAGCCTGAGGAGTTCAGAATACTTCTGAGTTTGTATGTGTAGATGAGTAAATTAAAAGCTAACTGTCCTATGCATAAGTCTCAGTTGTATCTTTTCATTATTTATCGAAACCTTTCTTATTTACAAGCTCAGTTTCCAAAGAGCAACTGGAAGTACTCATGAATGCCAAATTAAAAGTTACTGACTCGAGAGAGAATTTTTTCCCTCGATTAACTTCCGCTTTTTATTTAAAAGTGAATCAGGCAGTTGGCTTTCAAATTTCCAGAAATCCCTTCTTAATCTTCTTTGTTTTCATGGGACATCATAAAAATTCAGTAGGTTAGTCCAATTGCCTTTTTTTTTTTTTTGCCTAATATATTTGCAGTATTTTACGAACACTAAAAAAGGTCTTCCCAGACTTGCTTCTCTAACTGCTGTATCTGCTCTGTAATCAGCTATGCTGCAGTTATACATGTTTTGCTTGATTTTTTTTAAAAAATATCAACCTAATATAAGTATTTTAAGTAACTCTCATTCAGGATTTGAATCTGGAGAAGGAGGGAGCTTGGAGATCAGAGACAGGCATTCTCATACAAATTTTTTACCTCAGGTTGCCCTCCTAGGGAAAATTTTCAAGGTCTGCCCGCACAGTTTCCCATCAAGGAAAGGAGCAGAAATCTCATGATGCATCACACTTTGCAACACCACAATGTGTAGATACCAACCATGTGCTGGCTGAACGTAATGGATGCATGGTGGTTTTTTTATTGCTATGAACAGTATCCTGCAGAGTCTAGTCATTTTCCAAGTACTTGGTAGCAGTTTCAGTGGTAGTATAGTTCTGACTGAAGGTACATTGATATATGAAGCTGCTTTTGAAGCAGCCTTTGACTCTTTCCAAGTTGCTGCTTCTCCACTGGATTTCTATTATGAATTTTAATGGAACTTAGTATTTTTCCCTAGAACCACATCTGGTAGAAGTAGGAGACTGTACCAGGAGCACAGTTGCTATTAAAGAGGGCAAGTGTTTAGTCTTTGTCATTGTATGGAAGTGCTTGCAAGAAGTTATCTGTGTATCACAAAGGCTCAAACTAGTAGGTTTTGAAAACAGATTTGCACATTTAAAACAAAGAAACAAACAGAACCCTACAGAAACCCCCACCATAACAATTGGGATAAGAGATCCAGGCAAGCTAAATGAATGTGATTTTGGCAGGTCTTTTGTAGGTGTCATAGGCTAAATTTTTTTATAGCTGTGTGACATGTTAATTTTTGTGTATTAACACTTTAAGACATTCCATGTTCCAGGGAGGTCCAGTTACCCTTGTTTAGCCTATTGTTCACCTCACTTTTTTTTTGCTGAACGTAATGGGAAAATGTGATCTAACTTGGGAAATGAAAGCAGCATTGTATGGAAAGGAGACCAGCCCTGCAGTCTTGAAGCAGACTCGTCTTAGAGGTAGACCTGTTTCCTGCATCCCATCTCAGATGAAGCACTGCAGCTGTTTAAGTCCCCACTGCTAAACAGCGTGCACCAGCTCACCTTGTGAGTAATGGATTTTATGGGAAGGGAGAGGAGCACTTTAGTCAAGGGTGCCATCTGAAGAGCTTTGTCTGTCTGGGTGCTGATTTGGAGCAGGTTTGGGTGATGGGCATTATCTTTGCAGCCTGGGAGGCCTGCATTTCCCCCATGCATATAGAAGGTAAGAAATGTCCCCCCATTCCTTTATATGGAATATTGAGGGATGAACAGAAATGAGATTAATTAAATATCCCGTGGCCAAACAGGATTTTGAAACAATGTCTCCTACTGTGAAGAGCCTGCCCTTAGGCAGAAGAAAGTGCTTTCTTATTTCTGCTGCTTTGCTCTGAAGGATAAATTGCAGTAGTGTGGCTTCCTGGCTGCCCCGTGTGGGTTCAGCAGCTCACAGCAGTTTTGCAGGCAGCTCTTAAACCTGCAGTTATATCTGTTAAAGCAGGAGTAAAGTTGCTGTGAGGTTCTTATGGCCATGGAGCTCAGAAAAGGGACTCTCTTCCTGCCAATAGAGCGTGGTCAGCATGGAAAATGTTCCCGCTTTCACACTCGAGTCAGGAATTGATCCCGTTATTACATGCCAAAGGGACAACTTGGACTTTGCTTTGCAGCTCATGTAAGCTTATTTTAACTTGAAGGAGGTTATTGCAATTACCAGAGGCTATATCAGAAAAGTCTGGTCCCTCTTGTGTAGTAGGAAGCCCTCCAAGCACATCAACAAAACCAGTCAGGTTTTCTGTTAAAGGGTCTGCTTGTACAGCAGGTCTGCAAAATCTTTTACCTCTGGACTGATTGCTGGGGTGCTGCCTAGGATTACCCAGACTGGGCATATCAGAGGTTTGTGTGCATTATATATGACACCAGCTAGCTCTGACCTGCAGAAACTGCCTGCACTTCTCTGTGCTAAACATACGTTATCATATGGAAGCTCACAGAAGTAGAAACAAGAATAAGTTCTGTGAGATTGGGCAGTGTTTGTAGGCCTCCTCTTCCTCCCTTCATTTGGCAGGAGACTGTGTGTTGCATTTCAACTCCCTGTGAAGCCATAGCAAGGACAGAAGCTACAGACTTCTTGCAAACCTGTGTTGTTCAGCTGTACTTGGTCTAGTCAAGTGAAAACTAAGTCACTTTTAGCAATATCCAGGTGATTAAAATAGAAGCCTTCTTTAGGTGGCTTGATTTATTCAGGAATTATGTCTGATTTGTTTCAGTGGCTGTAATAATGCCAATTTACTTGTATCAGACCCTCTCTCCTTTAAGTGTTTTAAGATAAAACTTATTTCTTTGCAGCTTAGGAGTACACTTTTTCTGTCAAAATTAGAGTGCCATACACCTACTTTGCTTTTGTGTAACAGGTTCTCTTCCCTCTTCTCCACCTCCCATTGATTTCCCTGACCTTCCTGTAGCACAGAACAGGAAAGTCTCTATGGTCCTTGGGCTATTGACTCTGTGATTTGGCAGCTCCATGTGATGGCATTTTGGGTTTTAAGCTCAGACTGAAAAATAAACATGTACTAAAGAACGTGGTCCTGTGGAGATGTTCATTTTCTGCAATGAATAAAGACTTGTGAGAGAACCAAATGATTTCTTGCATGTGAACAGCAAGAGGGAAAGCTCTTGCCCCTCCTTTGAGTGGTTGATAAGGCCAAATACTGAAAGTTCAAGGGTAAATTCAGCCAGACTGATTCTATAAGTTGCTTTTTGTTTATGTAGAATGTTGGTAGGTTTGATTTGTTTGTTTGCGGGATTTTTTTCCCAAGCAATGTTTCTGGCTCTTTTTTGTTTTGAGGGCAGGTACCCTAGGGTGCCTCTTTGAAGTTAAAAATAACAGCAGTTTAGATTACTCAGCATGATTTGTGAATAGATTTATGTTGTTCTCTGTCAGTCCTAGTTCAGACAGAGATTTTACACAGGAATCCTGGATTGGCGGCAGTGTTTGCCCTCAAGGATAGAAATAAAATATACAGGGAGGTATACGGGGTAGTGAAAGGAGAAGGAGGATTCTTGGCACCATTGATCTGTGTTATGTAGTTATGATTATAATTGGCATTTTCAGGGCAGCGCTTTTGGCAGCCTGTGGTTTTTTTCCTGTAAATGCTGCTCATCTGTGACCAGTGTAGAAAAGGAATCAGAGGGATATGCGTTGTGGTTTAACCCCAGGCAGCAACTGAGCCCATGCAGCTTCTTGCTCACTCCTCTCTCCCCAGTGGGATGGGTGAGAGAATCAAAAGGGTAAAAGTGAGAACTTGTGGGCTGAGATAAAGACAGTTTAACTGGTAAAACAGAAGCTGCACATGCAAACAAAGCAAAGCAAGAGGAATTACTTTGTCACTTCCCATGGGCAGGCAGGTGTTCAGTCAACTCTAGGAAAGCAGGGCTCTGTCACACCTAAGTTACATGGGAAGACAAATGCCATCACTCTGAATGTCCCTCCCTTCCTTCTTCCTTCAGCTCTATATTCAATATGGTATGGAACACCCCTTTGGTCGGTGGGGGTCGCCAGTCCTGGCTGTGTCCCCTCTTAACTCCTTGTGCACCTCTCACCCCCTCGCTGGTGGAGTGGGTGAGAGGCAGAAAAGCCTTGACTGTGTAAGCGCTGCTTAGCTGTAAGGAAAGCATCTCGGTTTTATCACCACTATTTTCAGCACAAATCCCAAACATACCCATACCATATACTGTAAAGAAAATTAACTATCCCAGCCAAAACCAGCATGTATGCTAACTTGCAAGAATGCAATTCATACTGTAGCAGGGAGCATGATGGAATAATACCTGAGTAGCTGAAAAAATCTTAGGGGCACCCTAAAAGCCTGCAATTTGGCTGCTTTGTTTATGGGTTGTGTACATGAGTTTGTGCATGCACAGTTTGATAAGGAGTATACTGCACATCTAAGTGTTTCAAGTAAACAGAATAATCCAAACCTAAGTAGTATACTTAAAATTTTCTGCTCTTTATGGAATAAAGGAATTTTACATTAACAATTTGTGGAATGATGTTGAGCTTAATAGAATTGAAACATGTGAGTTTTGGGGTTTTTTTTCGGCTAGGATTTATTAGGGTAATGTTCAGTATCTATATATATCTAGCCCATTGTCCTCTGTGACTCTCTTCCTAGTTCTTCTGGTCATTTTTACTCATATCCTGTGGGGCCATGATAATGCTTTCTTTCGGTTATGCTGCCTGTTTAGTGTGCCTGAGTCATGCATGCTTGTATTGTATCGCATAAGTCCAACAGAAGAGCTTGAGCTTGGGTCTGAAAAGACACCAGAGGTTAATAATGCAGTTGTACAGGACCTTTGTGGTAATCAACTAAACTGTGTCTTAAAGTAGTGCTGAGTTCATGTTTCAAGCTCTGAAAGCCCCAGTGTGAGTCTGCAGATGGTGGAGTTAACAGCAGTAGGGACTGAATTTGACCAGCTCAAATTGGATTTCCCTGGTCAATTCGTGGCCTTGCCAGTGCCTGTAAGAACTGCATTTGCTTCACAGACCTTGATTTTATCAGTCAGAATCTAAAAGGATCACCTTTGCAATGAGGAGATGCATTTTGTGTGGAAAGGCTGATGGAGCTGGGTGTAGCATAGGGTATTAGACTGGCCCACAACCACCAGAGAACAAAGGAGAAGCTTTCATACAGGTTTACAATGGGTAGGACAACAGAAATAGAATTTCTTTCAGCTAAACTGGTTCAGGTTAAATTTGATGGAACGTGCCTTCTACTGGTTCATCTTTGGGGCAGATTTAGGATTTTTTCACAGGAGGTCTCTGACAGCAGGTCAGACCATCATCCCTGTTACTCTGGTCAGGCAGAGTTGATCTCTTTCGGAGGAACAAACCAGGTCGTTGGTTTTGAACTTTTCCTGCCCTAAATCTGAAGCCCTGCTGTCTGAAAGCTTACCCTGACTTGGTCTAGGGTGAGATCTGGTTTTGTTTCTCTCTGAGCTTTGTTTTTTTTCTTTTATCATGGCCTAACTAAAAAACATATTACTTTTACTCATTCAGCAACCTGTGTTTAGGATTGGCTCCTGATACCTACAACATATTAGCTACATATGTACGTGCTTTTAAATCAGAGTATCTCATGCTAGACAAGAGTTCTCATGAATAGCCTCACTATTTAATTCATGTCCTTTCTTATATCTTCTTTTCTCTCTGAGGTTAAATCTTTTTACTCCATTTGAGAATGCTCTTAAACTTGTTGTCCTGGTCTCTCAGCTGGCTGCCCTTTGCTTTGTATGCTGTTGACATAAATCAGCGTTTATTTGGGAGCAGCATCTGGCGAGGTGTAGGCCTTATTAAAGGAGATCTAAAATGCCTAGAGTACTCTAAGGTATTGTAAAATAAATTAATACTAGTGAGATTAAGAATAAAGCAAATCTTTATCTTGGCTAGAACTGTATTACTGGAATAATATATTCCAACACAGATGAAAAAATAAAGGTTGGTCCTTCAGTATATCATTTTGTAAATACTGTTGTCAGCATTAGGTTCCTCTACACGGGCTCATTGGGCAAACAATCTCCTTTCATGCTAAAACGTCTTTTTTTCCCCTCTAGTGTCTAGGAATTATGTTTGAGGATAAAAGAGCTTGAAGAGCTTTATCTTCTAAAACCATTGTTTTCTTTGTTGCTTTTGTGCCAATTTTAGAAATATTGGTATCCAACAGCTAGTAACTGTACAATTAAAATATAGTAATGTAGGGCTGTCATGGAGAATCTGAAACTTTACAGAATAAAATATTACGATTACAGAATGCATATGTAACACCCTAGGGTTTATAAAACATGCATTAGGATTTTATAGCTTATGTTTATCAATTTTTGAGATGTATTTCTTACTAGTTCATGTGCTAAATATATGTCAGTGGGTTACTTATCAGTTAATTGCATCCTTTTATAAGGATTGCACTGGCCACACCTGACAGCATATATTTTTATTCAGGTTAATGACTTTTTTTGGTAACTAAATTCAAGAACGCAGTCCTGTTTGATTTTTTTCCTTTGATGTTATTCAGAAAAGCCATCTCAAAAAAAAATTAAGTAAAATGAATGAATGCTAGCTTTAGAAAGGGAAACACATGGTAGGTGTATCTAGAAGGAGAACGTTTTAAATGCAAAATTCCTGAAAATAGTGTTAAGACGAAAGCTGCTATTTTGTCTTCATGATTAGTGATTGCCTTATGTGTTGCATGGTGACCAAAGAGAATAAAAATTAGAGGGTTTATTTGAAGACCCTTTACTTAGCTCAAGACCAGCAAGGAGAGCTTTTTGACTGGCTGTTTTTGTACTGCAAAGTCCTGATATGTGGTTAGTCAAGACATAGTTTGGCAGCTAAACATCTAGGACTGTGAGAAATGGATGAAAGTGTGTTCTAAAATTGTTAATGGGGAACTATTTGGGGTTTTCTGTTTGGCTTTTCTGGTCAGAAAAACTGGTTGTTTTTCTGTTGCTGAAGTCTACATCCACATATGAAAGGGAAAAGTGGGACTGGGTTCTTGGCTATTGAAAGAAAATGCCAGTATTTTGTTTGGAAGCTCTTTCTGCCCCAACATAATTTTGGTTTGATAGTTTTAATTTACCTTTAGACATCTTCATTTTGGGGGAAAAAGCATGCTGAACTATATGATTTAGTGTGTTTTACTAAAACCGGCAGTTATCATGAAGTCTGTTGGTTTAATATTGATAATACTGTGGCAAAACAGGTTGGACATTAAGTATGAGGAGTACACATGAATGCAAATACATGCTTTGAAGGCTTATGTGTTAACTCTGCTACAAAGAAAAGTGGTAGCTCCTCTCACCAGTTTTTAGGCTCTTCAACATGAATGATGAAGCACTGTGGAAGAGAATATGGGTGACACCTGGCTATCAGTCATCTCTTTGTTACCACTCTGATATTGTATGCTGTCAAGCCACCATGATTGATTGTCTGTACCCCATGGGATCAACAGTGAGTATAAAAGAACAGCAGAACATGATTTGGCTGCTCCTTCCCCTGCCTGGTCAGAGGGTTTGGGGAAAAAAAAGAAAAAAACACTCAAAAAAAATAAAGACCGTGACATCCTGAGGCAAGTTGTGAACATTTTAGGAGAGGGAACAATTATTTCTTCCTTGTGTAATGGGACATCACTGATTCTTAATTCTATTTCAAGATGATTTACTGAAGACATACCAGTGACGTAGTAGTGATTTACAGTTAGGAGTGAATGACACTTGCATGTTAGTTTGATCCTCCCCTATCCCTGTATGATCTTAGTGGTCATAGTAAGGAATAAGCTATGGCCTGTTAGCTGCAGGGAGGAGGCAGGATCAGGCCCTGGGGTTGGTGGGAAGCAAGCTCCCTCAAGAGGAATGGGGACTGTGAATCGGTTTAGTGATGAAAGAGGAGGACAAGAAATTGCCTGCTGAGCTTGGCAACCCTGGGACAGCTCGGAGAAGGGTGGTGATGGCAAGGAGTAGAGATTGCTGAAGGCTTTCTAAAGTATGGATCTGTCAGATCAGGCTGAAAGACCTCCATGGCCCTTTATTTGCCTCCTTTTTGCTGCTTTCCAAGAAGGATACTTGATTCTTGCCAAAATGCTATGATAAGCATTTAACTTGTGTATTCTTGCTTATTTCTTTTTTGTGATCATTACTCCAGCAAGCACCAGGCCACTGCTTTGATTGTGTTTAATTTCTGATTTTACAAAATGAAAAGTAGAAAAAAATCAAATTCAAAAAAGCAGATGTTTAACTTTTCTAAAAAGTTCTCCGTTATTAAAGCCTGGTTTCACTTTAAAATCTTACTGATTTCCATGTATATAAACTACCTGTATATTGAAGCATATAGTGTCCTGTAGATCTGTTACTGGTGCTGCATATGATAAACCAGAATCTTTTCAAGATGTGTGTTTTCTGTGGATGGCTGCCCTCCTTAGGGTGCTTTCTTGCATAGATGAGAACTTTTGGCTCTGAAACGGGGGAAGACTCAACTTTTATGCTGCAGAAATTCTCATCTGACTTCAGCAAAAGTATTCTGGGACAAGGGGCCTGGCCCTTGTCTTCAAAGATCTTCCTATAACTCCAGGGATTCTTCCTGTAATATTGACAATATATAATGTGGTATAGAAGATGCAGCTGGCAGGAGAAGACAGCACAGAATATTTCTTAATATGATTTGAGATTCTGGTGTACGCTGTTAATCTGTTTGCAGTTCTGTCCCAGTAGTGAGAAAGAGCTGCAGGCTTGGTGTTATTCTTGCACAAGTCAGCCTCTCTGCTGCCTTGCCTTTGGTTGGGAGCTAGATCAAGAACTGAGGGGTGAGGGCAGGGTGGGAGAGGAGGGTGATGACAGGACTTTTTAAAATACCTATTTATTGAAAGTGATCTTTCAGAATTAATTGATTTTTTAAAAAATTTGTTTGTTTGTTTTAGGTATTTGAGTTTCTCTGTGCCGCATATGTGCCACTCTTAGAGAGCAGCCCTTCTGGGATGATATTTCTAAAATATAACTGTACTCAGCAGATACCAAGTCGAGGGGAAACTGCCTTTCTGAAAAGGAGGATTTAAGACTTGTTATTTTTTTTCTTCCAGCTGTTTAGAAAAACTAGCAACTTTTGTCTATGCTGGCAGCCTTTTTCATTGGGCCCTCTAATATTTTTGGGGAGGGGGAATGCTGGGGGAAGGGGGCAAGGTTGGGAGTGTTTCTTAGCATATTCAGCCTGCAAACTCCAGTTACAGAACTGATGTGGTTCTTCTAGTTTCCTGCTGGAGCCTTCTTAAAGTTAGTTACTTGAAATTGAGGGCAATTAAAGTAACTTCTGCTCTGTATGGTGTCTCCTCAGCATTGCTTGCTCCTGGTTCAGTCAACAGTAAAGGATAAGAAAAATGTGACCTTTGGTCTGTTTTCTGTTAAGTGTTGTTTTATTTTAGCTTTATTTTCTTCAGAAATTGAAAGTTTCACATTTGAGAGCTTTCCCTTGGTTTCAAATCTCTAACCTGGAGGGGCTGTTGGAGCCCCTTGCAAGATGGAATTCTAAGTGGTTAGAATCGTAGGGCATGTCCTGACTTTTTCAGTTGATTGCAGTGCAAATGTAAAGTAAGCCCATAAATCATTGCCAGTCTTGTGATTACAAATCATTACAATAATGCAAGATTATTCAGTTTGTTGTAAATCCTTCTAGGCTACACAATCAAAGTCATAAGCACAAGTATAATCCTGTGAGATAAAGTTACTTCATCACACAATCTCCTTCTGATGTGGAGTTTGCTTTATTTTTATGTCAAATAGAGTAACTGAATGTTTCTGTGTAGTTAGCTGCAATGGCAACATGTATACTTGTATCTCTGCTAATTCTGGAGTTTATTTTGCATCCTAAAAAATATGGATATTGATTGATATAATAGTTGGGCAAAGCCCTGATAATTTGCGCTCTAGTGAGGGGAAAATCAATGTAAAAATGATGACGTTGTAGAAAAGAATTGCTAGTTCTGTCCATTACTAGAGATGTCTTGTCACAGGATCAGGAAATAAATGACTTGTGATGCCTGATACATTGTTGTGTAGGTGACTGAAAGCAGGTCAGTACTTTCTTGCAAAAGCAGCGGCTGCAGTCACTCTGCAGAACTATAGTTAGGTAGAAGACAGCTGCTGAACAGGAACAAAATGAATAGTTCACTTGAGAATGGATTTCAGGCCCAATCAAACCTTTTTTTGGCACAGTTTTAGATATCCAACTCATTTCTTGTGTGGTACTTTTCTCTTCCTGATGTTGGATGTTCTGATGCTTCAAGTGCAAAGGGTGCAGTGGGCTCAGGAGTGTCTATGCCTATTGGTCAGCGCCTGATGACTCTGTGTCAGAGTAATTCTGATAAATACCCAGACTGAGGTAATCAAAACCTGTCCAGGGATTTGGTTGTTGTCCTACTTATTAATTTTAATGATAGTTGAATATCTGTGCCGATTACTCAGGCTGTAAGCTCAGCTTCCTAAGTCCTGCATATATTCAGTTTCGAAACACTGCTTATTTGAAGTCTGGTATATTTAACTCAGAGCAGTGGTCTCTATGTGGACAGACTGTGGAGATAGGCAGGAGCTGCTGTGTCCTTACTACTTACTGAGTCACAGTAAGTCTGGCAGAGCCTGTTTCTCAGAGCCGTATAAGTGTAGTGACCTGGCAAATGTCTTTAGCCCCCAGAGGATTTGGTTATGATTCTGCCTGTATAATATTTGTAAAAGGCTTTTGCTGTGAAAGTGTTGAAGAGAAAGCAGGGAATCTTAAGCAGCCTTTGCTTCATGTTTGCAAAGCTGTTTTGTTTGATGCCACTAGCTCAGGTAAACCTTTTGGACTCCTCTCTTCTCTGTCCCAGAACTACTGAGATTTTTTGCTTGCAAAGTTATTTCCTCCAGTGCTAACCTGGGGTGTTTTCCCTCAGCACTGCTGTTTGCAGAGGCTGACCTTGCTGAAGCTGAAAATGAAGAAGTCCATGTGTATCTCTCCAGGGGTTGCAGGAGGTCTTTATCAAAAGCCAGAATCTGTGGTGAGCTTTTTTATATGAAGGGAGCTGAGCTTCTCCCAGGTGAATTTCCTGGTGCTTCTGGCCCTGCTGGATGATTACATAGTGTCGCCATTGTTCAAGGATAGAGCACGCAACTGAGATCCCAAATAGTGCTAGTGCTGTAGATGTCCTGTGTTTTCTTGAACTGGGAATGAGCCTTAGTTAGCGAAGTGTTGATTGTTGCTTTTTAAAAAAAAATTGTCCACTTCCTTTCTTTCTAACCTCCATCTGTTCAAAAATAAAGTAACAAAGAGGAAATAGAATTAAAACCATTTTTTCACACACGGGACTATGAGTAGAGATACTACCTGGCAAATTTCCTTTCTTGTCTGCTCTGCAGAATTTTAAAACTAAGAACTGAACTAGTTTTCTCCTGTATTACAGTAAACACATAAGTAATCAAAATTATATTAAGAAAGTTGGTCAGCTCCCCACTGTTCAAATATGTTGATTGCAAGTCATTGACATTCTAGACATGCTGTTTCTCACTGAGTTATAGTTTGTGCTGTTGGAGTAAAGCAATCAGTTGAAAAAAAGCACAGTATTATAGTATTTGCGATTTGTTTTTGTTATTTAAAAATAAGAGCAGATTTGTGAGTATGGGAACTGAAGGTAATGGTGTGGACTCTCTTTTATGGAACCTTTACAGTTTATCCTAGCTCAAGTGTTGCCATTTGAAATGAAAATGGCTTTCTGAAAGTGATCTTAGTAAAGTGTTGCATTATCTCATTTGCTCTGCAAGGCAAATGGATTACAATGAGAAGCCAGGTAAAAGTGAATGGGGAGTCTTAGTGGCTGCTCAGGTGAGTGGTGTTGCAGGTAGGAGCTGCAGTACAGTGTCAGATACATCTGTGACCTGAAAATGTGGGCTAGAGCTGTGCGGAAGCTATTGTCAGTTGTCCTGTGGGCTTGGTCATATGGTAAAGGGAGTCTATGGGAGGTGGATGTGCTACGATATAAGTGCACAACATACATAGTTTCTAATAGGAAAATAAGCTTCTGTTACAGTGGAAGATACAACCTTGGAGCCTCTTAAAGCCTTCAGAAAGGTAGGATTCAGTCCTGGCTCAGCAACAGTTTTTGTCCAAGTCAAGGCTTCATGCTTCAAAGCCAAGTACCTTGCAGCATCTCAGGACCCTACGTCCCTGAGCAGAGGAGACAGAACTAAAATCACCCATGCGCTTGGATGGCTTGTCTCTGACTCCTTCAGTCTACACAAATATGAAAATTCCCCTTTTGTGTGTATGTGTTAAGAGATTTTTTTGGGTCTGGTCCAATGTCATTCGATCACAAGACGAGAGGAAGCTATTGAGATGCAACAACAAGTTTTTCTGTCCTTCCCCTGAATGGCTAATTCCTTTACTTAGTATAAAATCTGTTTCACTGCCTTCTGTTTTAAGTTTCTTTGTGTGCAATAAGTTCTGGATGAAAGCAAACATTATTAGAAAGCTTTATGTATTGTGCACTATGGGGGCAACTTTTCAACATCAGAGTACTGCTTCTTCAGCTGTTTTTTTTCCAGTGGATATGTTTTGGTAAGAAGAATGATATCAATTAACCACAAAACCTGTAGAAGTGCTGTTTCCTATGCTAATTAGCTCTTCCTATGAGAACTGTACTTTTATTTTTTAAACTGCATTCACTCATCCTTTTTCTTTCAAACTTCAACACTTTGTGAAACATGCACCCAGTTTCACTGGAAGACTTAAGCTGATGAGACAAAAATTGAAAGCGAATTGATTTAATGGTTTAGTTGCTAAATAATGATGAAACTTTTGTAATGTGTTTGTAATTTCACATTTGTGTGACATGGCCAATCATTCAATTTTATAGAGTGAGAGTAAGGCCTAGAATAGGGCTGGATAAATAATCATCTGCAGTTTCTGTGCTGAGTAGTGCCTTTTGTCTCAGGGATTCCTGAAGATTATTTAGACCCTTTTTTTCCAGAAATTCAGGCTGCAAAGTAGCACTCCCTTGCCTAGCAGTAAAATGCTGATGCTGAGATTTGGCTGTGTTTTGTCCATAAGCTGCACAAAATTGAGAGAAGGTTGCATTCAGTGATGGCCCTGCTGTGAGAATGTCTTTTTGATAGACAAGTCCAAGGGAGGTCCTTGCTTGTGGCTTTCTGACTGGCCTGCTGGGCTGGTAGAAGAGGAGCAGCACTGAAAGAAAACACTAAAGGCTGGAGCTGTGCAGGATGGCAGACCAGAGTGTTTGGGGCGGCCAAAATCCAACAGGTCCCTTGTCATCTGGGTTCAACAAACTGTGACTCCACACACTTTATTTCCCACCTTAACTCAAATCTTGTGCTGCTGGAGGAAGAGCTGGTTGATGGCATTCTCTTTTCTCCTAAGGAAATGTAACTGCTTTCCATGCCTGTATTTTTAGTTACTCGTTCTATTCTTCATGTTCAACGTCTAACCCACCATTAATCCCATTGTACCCTGAATGGAAGACAACAGTAGTAAGAGTTTGTAGCTTAATTTAACTGACAGAGGCGTAACAATAGACCAACTCAGTCGTTTTGTTTCAACTTTTTTTGATAGTTTGTCCTTGGAGGAACTTTGTCTTCAGCATTTCTGTGTTCTTCACCTCTATGCCTCAGGGACTTGGGCCTGGAAGAGACTCTTATTTTAACCTGGTGAGAGGAATATACGTGAATCTTAATTATCTGTATATCCAGTCTTTACTCCCACATGGCATAAGTATGTTGGTGCTAGGTTTCAGCCACTTACTTAGGTGATGGATGCACATGGTTCAGCTGCCTGAGCAGATACTTCCTTCTGAAACTTCTCCGGATCCTCCTTAAAAGTTTTGAATGATGGTTTGACTCCTGCAGCAAGTTTTCACTATGTTTGGTTATGCCCTTCCTTCTTTCTCCCACCTCCCCAGTAACTAAATTATCTTACCTTCTCTTCCAAAGTGTTCAATTTGAATTCCTGAATCTTTTGTTGGCTAGATGAAAAGCAATCTAATAATAGAAATTTCTTCTTCATATGTTGCAGTATTACTGTCAAGTTAACCCATAGTTTACCTCTTGGTTAAGTAAACAGTTTGATTTTTTTTTTCAGTTTCTTCTGAAAACTTCAGCAGCTTTCCTAGATTTTGCATTATCACAGCCGATTTCTGAAGTAGCATTTATGTTTGCATTACAGACATATCAGCTGAGTACTTAGTACCCAATTGTATTTGCTTTTTTAGCAATAGCATGTCGATGTTCAATTGGTTCTTCAGTGGTTGTCAGATACCAGAAGAGAGCATGGAGGTACAAAATGGGGGTTTTTTCTGAGATTAGGATATAGGACATCTGTCATAAACAAAATGAGCACATCTATGTTTCTTCAATTCCAGATTAAAAGAAACATTGAGGTCCCGTTTGCATCTTTGTCCAGCAGATTTGCATCCTTGTAATTCTAGTGCCTTATTTAAACACTAACAGAAACCTGACACAAGGAGAATTAAATCCCATAGACTAAAAAGTAACCAAAAGTTTCATTATGTTGTGGAATAAACAAAACAAGCATCCACATGTATAATTTATTACCTATAGTGGGGAAGTACTTAACAACAGTCATAATAAACTCATTCTGTTCATTCATTTTCAGATCTTAACATACTGATTCAGACCTTAACTGAAAGTGAATATACAATCAATGTGAGGCTTTTTATGCAGGTTTTATAATGTAGGCCTGCCACAGATCTTTAATTAAATAATTATTCTTTGTTCAATCAGAATAGATTGCTTCACTATAGGGATTGTAGGCAAGTACATGCAAAATCCACCTTGAACTGATCATGTTTTAGCTTCTCACTGTAATCCTGAGCAAGTGATAATCTTTGTCACACAAAGCAGTGAGAGCAATGCAAAAACCCAGAAAAAAAGTTGTAGTCATATATTAAAAATGTAATGCCTAATTCTGAGGTGATCAAAGAAAAGCACGCTAAGAAACAATTGGATGGTGCTGTGAACAAAGTTAGAGCTGTCTGACAAATGAGAAGTGGATTTTTCCCATGGTTCAGATTCAATAGAACTGTCACCAAAACCAAAGTAAGCTGAGATGCTCAGCATGTAGAGAATCAGAAAATCTAGTTTGGGGTTTTTTTAACTGGTAACCTCATGTATTCAAGAGCTGGCAAATGGAACTGTTAAGAGGGGGTGCAATAAATTGCATATTGTATCTGCCTGCTGCGTACATCAGTTCCCATGAGAGGATCTGCGCAGGCAAAGCAGCCTTCTTGTTTTTTCTGAGAGTACTGGAAATGCCAAAAATCTGTGTGGTGTGGAGGCTACTGCTTGTAGCATCGCACAAGGCTGGCTTCAGATGGCCCCTGCTGCCGAGGCATGTCATTAATGCAGCTCACAGCAGCTGGACTGAGAGGACTTCAGTATTTATTAGGGGAATATAATCATTTAAGCTTGAATAAGCTTCAAAGCTCTAATGCGGCTGTTTGGCCAACAGAAATGAGATGTAAATTTGTGCTGAATAGCCACTGATTACAGAAAGATGATTAATGCATGGTTTAAAATTGATTTATGTGTGCAGTTGTCAAGGTCTAAGCCATGAATGTAATATTATCTCTATGAAAAGCTTTGGGTAAATTAGAGACCAGGGAGCAGTGGCAAAATGATGTGTTTGCTGGAGGGTCTGATATGGTGTGTAGGCCCTCTATAATCTAGTAAAATCTGGTATATGCCTGAGAGGTTAGGCTTTGCCAGTGGAGCGTGTGGATAATCACTTTGCCTGATCAAGTATTTTTTTGCTCAAGTATTTTTTCTCTTTTACTGAAAACTCTTGAATGTTTCTTCACTTTCAGGAAATTATATACAGCCAATGACAATGATAGAAAATTTAGTTTTTCCTGATGTGTGCATTAAAAATAAGCTAAATACTTTGTGTTATTTCAATTGTAGTAAACAGAATCCCCAAATAGATTTTGATTTATATAAATATTAGGACAACATTAAAGTAACAAACAAAACTGCCTTTCTTGTTGCTTTTGAAAGTGGTTCTGTGAACCTCTTAGTGTCATCAGGTGATGAATAACGTGAAAAGTATCCCAGAAGTATTGAAAATCCAAGCATTTTGTTATAAACCTAAAATGTCATACTCTGAGTCCTTCTCAAAATCTGCCTCTGTCAGTCTTCCAGTGTTAAACCTTGTGGTATCAATACTGTTTCCTCTGGCAGTTGCTAAATTGCTCTGCAATGAGTGTTACATTAAGCAGTGAAAAATTATTTAATGGTATTGTGTTTCTTTGTTGCCTCTTTCACGCTCATCTCCTTTGTCTTTCCCTGAATTGCTGGACTGTGATTTGAAATGGATGTTTTAATTCAGATGTACAGAGAATTTCAAGCCTCTAAAAACCCTGTAAAAGGGGAAGTGGGGTTTCTAAATAACATATTACTTTGTTCTGGGTAGGGGTCAGCACAGTCTCTGATTAGGCATGCTGGAGAGGGGCTGATGCTCCTTTACATTTCAGTTGTGCTAACCTCCAGCTGGGTTCTCATTTTCTGTTTGGATTCTGGTGCTGACATCTTTCATTGATCATGCAAATAATCAAAGTCTTTTGATAAATTCAAAAGACAAATTTGCAAAGTCTGGGCTAAACTTCAGTCCCCTTTTCAATTTTTTTCCCCCATGTAGCTTGGTGTACAGCACTGAAAAGTCTAGGTGACTTTGTCCTGATCTTTCTTCACTTTTCAGCAGCTTGAATTGTGGAGGTCTCTGAACAGATAATACATTTCATCATAAGCATTTATTGCAAATAATTTTTAATTGTTCTTTCTTACCTGTTTGCTTGGGCAGTACTTTGTATAGCAAATTGCATCTGGTGTTTTTGAGATGCTATTGCAGCTTTACAGAAATCTGCCTTGTTTCTCGCCTAGTCAGTGGTGCAGAGCAATCCAGGAATTGTCAAAACTTTTGCCTTATATTACACCAAGGGAGTATTAATGAGAAGTCTCCTACACAGGTGGCTGCAGAAATGGAAGGTGTGGCATCAAACATTACATGCATATTACAAAGCACAAATAATATTGAACAATAAGTCAAGTAGCAAATTCAAAAGTTTAAACAATAGAAACTAATGACTGAAGTTCTCCATGTAACTATAAGTGACTGATATGTCTTCACATGTAGCACTTCTTGAGAGGAGCAGACATGCTTTGTCTCACAGTTTCAGCATAAGGCTTTTCTGTTTGTTTTCCCTCAGCTCTGAGCAGTGTGACTGTGTGAGAACCTTTCTTGGCATTACTTCATGAAAGAGAAGGATTTCTAGCAGTCCTGATTGCACACAAGATGATGAAAGTTTGACCTGGATGGAATTAAAAAGTTCTGAAAGACTGTGAAATACAGAAGTATCTACCTAGATGCTTAAGCTCTTCTGAAAATTGCATTTTTTTAAAAGCTGATTGCTGCTGCTGAGCTGTTTTGAGTATTGGAATGTGCAACTGGCAGCAGTGGAGTTGGGATGCAGCATGATGGTGCTGTGAACATTCACCCAACTCATTTTCAGTGTACCATTTTTTAGTGGAAATGAAACTTTAATCATCCCCTCATCTTTGCTATTCCTTCTCCTGTCCTCTGTCATATTGGAAAGCCAAATGTAAAGCCTTGGCATTGAGTGAAATTGTTAAATCTTGGTGTAGTGAGGAGTAGCCTTTATTATGGAGTAAGGCCCTTTTTCTCCTCTTTGCTGCCCACATATCAGAAGTACGTCTCCCAGTTGCTATAATATTGCTGTGGTGAGAATTTGCTCTTTACGTTGTTTTTGTTTGTTTGTTTGGGGGTGGGTTGGAGAGGGACTGGTAATAGTAGTGGCATTTTAAGTTTGCTCTCTGCTAGGCAGGTATCACATGTGGGATAGGGAAGATTGTGAGTGTTTGTTTAATATAGAGATGGGGAAAAAAATTCACTAGTCTGATATGGCACATCTCAAAAAGATGTTTAAGATTTCCAGTTCATACCTCTTTGCTATTTACTACCCCTACTTATGTTTCAGTTTATGAAAAGTGATCCTTTGCTTATGGCTGGGAAATCTCCTGTAATGATTGAGGAAACTCACATTTACTTCAGGTGATTAACTTCTGGATATTCTGAAGCTGTGTGTTAACCAGCTTAGTGATCAGAGTGGCATTGTAAGAAGTAGCAGAAAATGGCAACCCAATAGTAAAATTAGAATAACAGCCCAGAAGTTACTTTATTTTTATTTTATTTTCCTAGTTGGAGAAATTGATGGGAATGTGCCAAACCACCAGAAAATGTTGTGTTCCTTCTTCAGAAACTCAGCTTTCATTAGACCAGATTTCTGCTTGAGTAGGGAGATTAATCAGACGCTGTCTGTACTCTGTTATCCATTATGTTTTTCGCTTGACTAGTAACCGCTATCAGTAGAAATATGTGTCCGTATGTATAAACATCTCAGTTGTAAAATTGCCTTCCAAATGAGGCTTGAGCCTTGGGTATGGGCAGACATAAGGAAATGGTAAGATCCCAAGCAGTCACAACTGCTGGTATTTAAAGATTTTAGTGAACACTGTGCCAAATATTATTTGTATTGAACTCACTGTAGTTTCTGTTTGACACTGGCTCCTGCCCTTGAAATGAGCTCCAAATCCCTAAAATACACACTGAGACTGTGCAAGAATCACTTTACATTTTGCACTATAAAAGTGGAGGTTGGTATTGGAAAAGTTTGTACAAGCAATACGTTGTTTTTGATTTTTTGGTAGATGAAATTTATGACAGTGTCTTTGAGGCTGAAAGAACTAGTTTGGATTACTCTAGAACAGTTTTTTTCATTTTTTTTATCAGCTATCTCTTTTGCTTAAATTCAGGAAAAGAAGATGAGGCTGTCAGAATCACTGGTTTTCAATTTCAAACCAGTGATTTACTGAAAAAAGTCACATGGCCCTACCTGGTGTCCTTCCACTGGTTGGTGTGGGGCAGGGGGGTGGAAACTGTTGGGCCGTCCCAGTGAGCGAGCATCCTGTGCTGCAGCAGAATTTGAACCTTAAATCTTTGTTCTCACACTGGCACAAATGTTTAAAAATTGTTGCCCGGGAGCTCTGTTTTAAGCAGGGTCCAGTGAGTTGGACAAAGCTATTTTAATTCTCTTCTTTCTGGAGACAACATGTTGTGGGTACCATTTATCCTGTAGAAATAAGCTGCTTGCCATGTCTCTGCTCTGCTTCTCCACTGGGAAGAGCAGACTTGCAAACTTCCAGCACTGTTTCACGTTAGTGCATTTTTCTGCTGCTTGAGAGTGGTTTGGATCATTGTCCCTTGTTATGAGAGGAGACCAGACTTCTCAAATGCTCCACTGAGGTGCTGGTGGACTCTGCCATGATCATCAGGTCATGTTGGTTATATGTAAATATATATATATATTAGAGGTAACTCTTCCCAATGCCAGTGTTCAAGACAAAACTCTTTTGTTCCTGACAGTCTTGAGGTTAGCATTCCTGTAGAGGAGGGCTAAAAATAACATGACTTTTGGATGCTTTGTATTTTGTGTTCTTGTTCTTTGAGCAAGCAAAACCCATTTAATGAAGACTGAAACACCCCCAGGAAACACAAAATCTTTCCTTTAATCATATGGCTCCAAAGCTGAAAATCTGAGCAATGCCGTATATCCCAGCGTGTGTTGATAAAACTGGCAATATTTTGTGGCAGGCTTTGAAGTAGCTGAATCTTGGGACTGGCCTTTTTGTAAGTGGTGTTTGGCAACAGGCAAGATAGTCACAGTCAGCCTTTTTACAGCTAGCACAGCCCTGCAAAACCTTCTGCACTGCAGAAGAAAAGATGTGTGGTGCTCTGCCTAGCTTTCACTAGAGATTTAGCCTTAAGTGACCTCACTGAAGTCACTTAAACTGCACAGAGGAAAGCCTGCTGCTTGTTTGCTTTAACTTTGTAATAAGATTGGAAGTGGAAACCAGTAGGCAGCTTAAAAAAAAAAAAAAAAGACAAGTTTCTGAGTTTTGTGATGGCAGGGAAGCAAAAGGAGGGAAGGAGCAAGTTGCACGGTGAAGTTGAGTAGCAGAAGGGAACGTTTGTGTGGGAGCTAAGCTGGAGGCTATTGACTGGCAGCCAGGCCATAACATCAGCTGCATAAAAGGAAATCGAAGAGTCTGCCCAATATTACCAGAGTGAAAGGCAGGATGAATAGTACAGAGCTGAATGCTAGGCTGGTCTGCCCTTTTGGAAGGGCATCAGGTGTCCCCTTTTAACATAGCGTAGGGATTGCCTAGCCCAGTGCCATGCAATCCTCTGCACAGTATGTGCTTGTGATGGGTTTGACAGCAGTATTTTGGGGTCAAATTGCATTCCCATGAGCAAAGCATGTGAAGTATCTCCAATGCTTCCACACAATCAAAGCCTGGGATCAAAGATCTGTGCCAGGCTTGCTTTTCTCCAAAAGAAAAGAAGATAAAAATGCATAAATCCTTTTCCAATTTTACATTTTTGTGCCAGCAGATACCAGCATTAACATGCATATGTTGCAGAGCTCCACATGGTGATACCAGCATTAACATGCATATGTTGCAGAGCTCCACATGGTGGGGTGGAAAAAAAAACAGAAGATGAGGCTTCTAATACCTATGGAGCCTATGAAATAGATAGTGGGAAGAGAGGCATGTTGCACAAGCCTTGGAGGGAGGGAGTCCTGCTGGAACAGTTTCAGGTAAATCTTGGGAACATCTTTGCTTAATGTTCTTAAGTGCCCTTTCCCTCAAGATTTCTAGGATTTTGCTAAATGCCTAATTTCTCTTTCGGCAGAACAAGGATGTGTGGAATTTGAAGCAAGGCTCAAAATTTCCACACTGCCTTTGGTGGCTGCTGAAGATAGTTACTGAAGACCAGTAACAAAAATTCCTATTGGAAAAAAACCCAAAAAACAAAAAACCCCACAACCAAATAAACAAAAGCTCTGAAATTTTCATCCCTGTTGTCAGTATTTGTTTTTGGAGCAGCAGCCTTTTGCTGTGCTGTGGTAGCAAGTTGCAGTGCTGGAATCTCAGATATTAGAAACAAGCCTGAGTAGCAGACAGCTGGTGAATGTTTTAAAATTGTCTATTTAACCCAAGGCTGCTCCACTGAATGCTTTTTTAACTCTTATATTTTTAGTGAGATGTGTGATGTCTTTGGCCTTTCTATAGGTGGTCATCCTGTATGAACTGTGTGCTCCCTATTGATGGAGCTGAGAGCAGTTTTTAACTTGCCATCACTAGTGTGCTGGAAATTTCTGATTCAGAAATAGGTCTTCTATAAATGATTTAACATCAGCCCATTGAAATGCATTTGTGTTTTTCTTCTTAGGGCTATTAAAGATGTAGAGAAAACATTTACCACCAAATTAATGGTTGCATTTTTGTTTTAATCCTGCAGATGGGGTTGATTTATATCTCAAAAAATATGTGCTGCAGAGAGGAATTATAATACTACACAATTTTTCTGTTGTACTTATTTTTTTATGCCAATAATTTTTAGCTAGATTTTGTTTCTTTAATGAAAAAGAAAACTCACCACATTAACAGTAAGGTGTGCTGCATTTCATCCTCTAGTTTCTATTTCTTTGTTGGTTGGAATACTTGTCTGAGGCCTGCCGTGATTGGGAAGCTGGGACCAGACAGAATATGCAGGGACTCTTACTACCATCTCTGTCTCATGGAGGCCTGTAAAAGCAGAAGGGTTGCAGGCTGCCTGCAGCCTCTGGGGAGAGGCAGACCCAGCTGAAGAGAAGGAAATGATGTAGTCCTACATGCAGATAGAAGATTCAGTGACAGAGCAGCGATTTCGCACAATACTGGCTGCCCTGATAAAATTTGGTCGACTTTCCCTTGAGAATTATACAGAGATAAGCAGCCTTAGCTCATTAGCACCTCCCCTTCCTCCTGCTCTCTGGTGATTGCTCTAGTTTTGATGGCAGGTGATGATGGCAGGACTTGCTCTGATCCAGGATGCAGAACTGGAAGAGCAGCACATCCTGCAGCCTGAAATGTTGAGTCGTTGTGCCATTTCTTGCAGCTGAGATTAGACTCTAGCTAAATTGATTGATTTTATTTATGCTTGGACCTTTCTCCTCATGGTGTTTAGTGCTCTCAGTGCATGAAAGCAACCATTGGAATCACTGCATTTGGGTTTTTGAACAAATGAACTTTGTTCTCACTCCCAAAAGCCAAGCTCCTGGAGCAGCGGTGGAAACAAGCTTAACTTCATAACTGTGGAGGGCATGATGGTTGGGTCCTTCAAAATTGACTTGGCAAGTATGAAAAAAGTCAAGCGATGTTTTTTAGTATGCCTTTAGTTATTAGTTAGGTCACTAATGATATTACTGCAACATCACAATAATTTTAAATGTCAGTTCTATGAAAGAGTGCTCTCTAAATGTTATACAGTTACACTGTGTACCTTGTAGCCATCCATACACTTCGCCACTTGCTAAAACTGGTTTGAGCAATTTCCAGTTCTGAAATGCTTTACACCACTTCCTGCTGGAAGTTAACAGTTCATATATGCTTGTTGATGTGATCGAATGATCCTCTGACCTTCAGGCACAAAAAGCAAAGTTTTCAAGTCATTAGGTCTTTCCTTAGCTATATTCAGATGTACTCATCTGCTTCCTGGACTAATTTGGCAGGGACCTCCACATGCAGTGGAGGAAGTGGAGTGATACTCCACCCCCCACCCCCCCCCTTTTCATCAAATAGAGAATCACCACCTTGACAAAAATAAGACTAATTCTTTATATAATATCATGATTGTTGTGGTTTAACCCCAGTCAGAAACTAAGCACCACACAGCCCCTCGCTTACTCCCTGCTCGCAAGTGGGTTAGCAAATCAGAAGGGTAAAAGTGTGAAAACTCATGAGTTGAAATAAAGACACTAAAATAGGTAAAGCAAAAGCTACGCACACAAGCCAAGCTAACCAAGGAATTAATTTACCACCTCCCTGGGTAGACAGGTATTCAACCATCTCCAGGAAAGCAGGGGTCCCTCATGTGTAACGGTGACTTTAGAAGACAAATGTCATCACTGATAGTTGCCCCTTCCTTCTTCCTCCAGCTTTTTGTTAATGAGCATGATGCCATATGGCCTGGAACATCCCTTTGGTTAGCTGGGGTCAGCTGTCCCAGCTGTGTCCCTCCTAACTTATGCACCCCCAGTCTCCTCACTGGTGGGGCGATGTGAGCAACAGAAAACATTCCTGTTTTATCTACACTGTTTTCAGCACAAAACCAAACCATAGCCCCATACAAGCTACTATGAAATGAATTAACTATACCCTAACCAAAACCAGCACGTTCTTTACTGCTTATTCTGTACCATTTACATCATGCTTAGGTCCCACACTATCCCATACAACCTCATTAACTGCTTCCCATCCTTTGATATCACACAGATGTACATGTTAATCACAGTAGGGTTTTGGTCTGCTGAAGCCCACAGACATAAAAAGGGTTTAAAAATGAAAATACTGCTTAGCGTGACAAAAATGTCTTTAGGATCGGTTACTCGTTCAGAAGACTGGTGGTACAAAGGAACAGTGCACTTCACAGTGGGCATGTCATCCTGAAATTACACAAGTCCCCACTTTCATGTCCCAGGTCAGGGAGGAGAAGAAATACTTTTCTTGTAGTGGTATTTATAACTTGTTTTGGACCATGGCATTAAGTTATGTTCCTATGTCACTGATTGATGGCATTTTAATTTAAAATGTAAGAACAGCATTTCCCTTAAAAAACCCTCTTTATTAAGTTGACTCTGAGAGTGTTCTCTATCAGCTATGTAGTAATGGCATCTGGATTGAGAACACTCTCAACTTCATCTCAGGCTGTATTGCCAATGAAAAAATTTGGCCATTGGCCTTAGAAGAGATGCAGCTTGGAATATAGCTACTACCTTACACTGGAGTGCCTTTAAATTATGGTCTGTGTGTTTGCTTTATGCTGCATTCACAGCTGTGGCTAGATGTGTGCAGCAATGCTGAGCAGAGGGTGGAACAGGCATTGGGAATTAAGCCCTTGCAGACAAGCAGGTCAAAAGTAGAAGGAAACAAAACTGAAACCAACACTGGCTCTCCTGATTTGCCTTATGTACTTACAGGGGTTAATCTCTTAATGTGACACTATAGTTGTCAAAAGTAGAGAGAAAACATTGTTGTGTGTCGATTGTAGGCACTGTTGTGATGCTACTGACTCTGTGCTGGATCAGGAAAAAAGCACTTCTTCCAAGAAATGCACTTCACAGTGTGGCTAAAATAAAATGAACAAGCAGTTGCTACAATTCCCACAAATAGCTGCAAATAGTTACCTGGAGCTCTGCTTAAAAACCTGTGTCACACATAAACAGCTCAAGATTTGCAGATCCTAGTAATCTGTATTGAAAGTAATCTTCTCTTTGCATGAGCAAGAACTCCTGACTAGTGTGCTTGGGAAGAGCAAAGGGCCATTTATTTTATGTATCACTGCACTGATTTTCTGGCACACTGTTTGGTGGGGGAGAATAGCTTGCAGAAATGTGGTCGTCTTTGTGTTGAGCAGCAATTTGAGGATGTGGTAAAAAGAAGCCTGGGGGAATGGGAACAGACAAACTGTAAATAGCTTGCTTTTTTTTTTTTTCTCCTATGTGAATGCATTGGGAAAGGCCATGGAAATGGCCCCACCTGCTTTTGTTTTGTTTCCTAACAATACTAGTGGACAAACCCAGCACTATGTTTTCTCACTTCTGAAATGTCTGGAACAATATTTTAACTAGCGTCCCTTTCTGTTTATAAAAGATCTTTTGTCTGACTTTATCAGGAATGTATTAAACCTCTAGTATGGAAAACCTGGCAATTATAACATCTTTTTCCCCTAAAAGTCTTCCTGAGCCTCTGAAGCTCAAGATGCTCTTAGATGGGAAAGCTGATATTTTGCAGGAGCTGTGACTTTTCAAAAAAGTAATACTTTTCCTTTTTATCCAGTGGGAAGAAATTGGTGAGGTGGATGAAAACTACGCTCCGATACACACATACCAAGTATGCAAGGTAATGGAACAGAATCAGAACAACTGGCTTCTGACCAGCTGGATCTCTAATGAAGGGGCATCCCGCATCTTCATTGAGCTGAAATTCACCCTGAGGGACTGCAACAGCCTTCCAGGAGGACTTGGGACTTGCAAGGAGACTTTTAACATGTATTACTTTGAATCAGATGATGAAGATGGGAGGAACATCAAGGAAAATCAGTACATCAAAATCGATACTATTGCTGCTGATGAGAGTTTCACAGAGTTAGACCTTGGCGATAGAGTTATGAAGCTAAACACAGAAGTGAGAGATGTTGGGCCCTTAACCAAAAAGGGATTTTACCTCGCTTTCCAGGATGTGGGTGCCTGCATTGCCCTGGTCTCTGTGCGTGTGTACTACAAGAAATGCCCATCAGTAATCCGCAACCTGGCCCGCTTTCCTGACACCATCACAGGTGCGGATTCCTCACAGCTCCTGGAGGTGTCAGGTGTCTGCATCAACCATTCAGTGACTGAGGAGGCGCCGAAGATGCACTGCAGTGCTGAGGGGGAATGGCTGGTGCCTATCGGAAAGTGCTTGTGCAAGGCAGGATATGAGGAGAAGAACAATACCTGCCAAGGTAAGGGTTTGCAGGGAGGGTGCCTTGCTGATCTTCCAAGGTGTTGTGCTGTCTTGGCTTTCTTCTCTTGCATGTTTTTCATGCCTGGTTGAGTTGACAGTGGTGGGTCAAGTTCTCACTTCTGCTGAGGTCCTTCGAATAACTGTTACAGCATGAAGACAGAGGCCATGGCTGGTTGTAGTGGCACCTGACCCACGTACAGGTCCTTCTGGTGCTTACAGGGCTCTGAACAAGGTGAATCTGGCAGTCTGCTATTGCCTTTGGAGCACTGTACTGTTGGGTCCATGAAGCAATTGTAGTCTTCTTACTTTAAGGTTTATGTTACTTTTCCTCAGTATCGGGTTTCCTTCTGAATTTTAGAAGCTTGGTTTCTTTTTTTCTGGACTATACCATGGAATGTTTGACGTTAACCTCCTTATGCAAGAGGCATTTTGGTTTTGTATTTGAAGGAGCATCTTTTTCTCTTTATCACTCGGTGGGGTGGGTGTGCTGATATTTCTTGAGTTGTGAGTTGATTGATTTTCCTCTCTGGTAAGTAATTTAATATAAAGCTGCTTAGCTTTTCAGAGTTAAAGCCCCACTGGTAAAATGCTTCCTTGTATGCTGAAGTTTTCACACAAGTAGCTATCTGAGGTTTGCAAGTTGCTGGTCAGCTTAGGTCTCATGAGTCATCAGAGGCCTTTTGCAAGAGATCTAGGGTATCTAAAGCTCAAGACCAAAAAAGAATACTTCTAAAGAACAACAGTATACTCTGAGTGTATAAGCTCATTTTCTCATTTTGTGGTTTGCTGTATTAGATGTTTGTTTATAAAATTTACTCTGCTGTTGTAAATACGTGACAGGTATCCTAAAACTGATTTGGTCATAGAAAAGGGTAAACAAAAAAAAGATTTCAATATAGTTTTTTTCCAAAATCATTATATGTTGGTTACTAGTCCCATCTTAATTGCCTTGTACTTGCAGACACTTAGTAATAGATGCTGTGGGTAAGACAGAGGGATTCTGCTTCAAACTCTGTGTTGCATTTTCTCTTCACCTCACTGCATATACTCATTGATGTTTGTAGTGTGGTGCAAGGAATAGATCAGTGCAGATGCAAAGTAAAGGGTGGCCTTGATCTCTTAGTCCTTGGTCACATGCATGTACCCATGAAGATTACGTAGTTCAACTCTCTTCAACAGTTGGCTTGGAAAGAAAATGTAGGCATGTCTGTGTTGGAGAAATCTCTAGTAAACAGCATGTGGAGTGTCATTTTTCTACAGATGTAATCAATACAGCAAAATCTGTCTTGTTTTTGCTTTTCCTGTGCCAATAAAGATATTTCTCATTTCTAGAGGGGAAGAAGAGGCTGACTTGATGTTGCCAAAATCAAGGGAAAAAACTTTTGAGACAATATTAGTTTAGGGAAAGTAGAGAGCAGTTCTTTAATGAAAGGTTTTTGGTGCACAAAGTATAGAGATATGTGCACAGTGTAGGGTTCTTAAAATTTATAACACTGTTTAATTATCATATCTAATGCATATATCCAACCCAAAAACTTTTTGCCCTTGATACCACCCTGCTACTATCTTCACAACTTCCCTGTTGAAGCACCTCCAAGGGTTCTGGGCTTTCTATCTTGTTTTGCCTTGTTATTCTGGTCCAGGTGCATGTGTTCCAAACACAATGTCCTTGTTCCTATCTTGTTCCTTGAAAATACAGTTAAACAAAATTCATGAATGTGGCACAAACCGTGAGAAACTGTGAGAAACTGTTAGCTGCTACCCTGAGTGTGAGAAACGATACAGCTATATAAAAATGCACAATTATATAAAAATCCTAAGGCATCACTACTGCACAAGGTGGGAGCTAAAATCAACATTATTCCAAGTTGAGGAAATATAGACTGTCACAGATGAGGGATGTGAGTCAGTAGATCATCATCAAGGTTTTGCTTAAGTATGGCTGAAAATACCATGTCACAAAATAACATGCAGTGGTTTGGTGCTTTGTCTAGATACTGACATCTAGATATTGTAAGAATTTTTGGAAGAAAGGGGTACAACCATTAATTACCTATCAAATCCTGCTCTCCCATGCTGCCTGAACAGCATTAGATATCTCTTAAAGATCTCTTAAACAAACAAGACACCGTTAAAAAAAAAAAAAAAAAGCTGTGGATTTAACCTGGAAACTTCAGACTATCTTTGAAGAACGTACTGTGCCTGTAAAGTGATTGGATCTCTGGTAGTGCTGAGATAGCAATCAGGGGTGTTCTTTCAGAAGACCTTAGTGATTAGGTTCTGGTTTGTGCTGTGGGTTGCTTTTTTATTTTTCTTACTCAATCGAGAGGACAGTGTCTGGCCTCACAATTTATGACTGTGTTAAGTAGGCCCGTGATCATAATTAGGAATTGTAAAGATGCTTTGTGGCTGTGTACCCTTGCCCTACCCCTAAGGCATACCCACATAAACTACTCTTCTATTTCATCTACAGCCTGCACTCTCAACAGGAGTTTATCACTTTAATTGCTCTAAAGGTGTTAAAGCCCATAACTCTTTTTTTTGTGGCATAGCCCTAAATTCCATAGGGATTTGAGTGCCTATGGCAGAGTCTGTTTGAGGGTCCCATTTGTATGTTCTGTATTTAACCCAGATCATTGTGAAAAGCATTCCCTGCTGGTTGGCCCTGAGATGCACAGTCAATAGGAGAGAGACGTTCAGCCTTAGGCCATTCAGGAGGTCTGTGTTCAGTGTGTATGGAGTTCATGCCGATATTCTCTGTGAGTAAAATGCTTTCTGGTTTGGTTATTTTTGTATTCACACGGATAAATTTTTTTCTAGGACAGTGAAATTAAACTTTGGAGCCCATAAGCAGAAGTAGTAGCACCAAGAAAGGTCCTCTGTGTTTGTAAATGTGTAAATGCTACCTCCCCCCACCCCCTAGTCTGACTGATGTTAAGGAAATGCATTCCATGCTTTTGACTGACATGATGATGGTCCTGGCACTCTGTGGTGTAGTTTTGACAAAAACCTATATAACTTCTGACCTTTGGTTTGTAAATCACTTGGGTGCATCTTGCCCTGCTTGCTTTCACTTTAGTGTAATCAGATTATTAGTGATCATCCTTTGGGAAACATTTTCAACCCAGAAGAGCCTGGCCTTGTTTATTAAAATTTCTACTGCAAAGATGACATTTTCTATCTCTAGTGTCACGTCTGGACAGAGCAGACTACACTCTTTTATTAGAGGTGATGTAAATCACAGTCATCCTCACAAACATATGGGAACTATTCAAATCCCTTCTGCCTACAAATCATTAATTGGCAACGATGTTCCGAATTCATCATCTTGTCAGCAGGATTCCTGTTTGAAGAAGGCACTGACAGTAACAGCTGAGCAATTTCTCTCACTGGGGACTCTAGGGTTGTAAATATGACATGGTCTAATCTCCTTATATAATGTGCTTACTCTCTCAATTAATATAGGCAGCTGGGTAATAGTTACTGTAAGGAACCCAAACTACTTGAATCTTTACACCTCCTTTGGCAACATGGCTCATTTATCAGCAGCTACTAGGGACAGCTAGAGGTAAATTGTGACTATGTTGGGACATGTTTTTAAAGGACCACTGTTAAGGTTCATTATTCACAGGAATAAATTGCTGTGCTAGTTAACAGGAGAAATGAAAGCAGTTGCTCTGTGAATTTCTGTGCTATTTTCCAGAGTGGTGATTTGGTGCCACTAAAGGACTCATGGTTATTGGTTCTGCCTCAGTCTAGTTGGTGCTCTCTGAATGTATCCTTGAGAAAAATGCCCACTTTCAAATCTGCTTGGCCAGTTTCAAGTCTTCTAGTGGTTGTCTCTGCCTTAGCAGGCAAGACTCAGTCAAAGCTGAGAGCCAGATCCTAAAATGCTGTAAAATTTTGTGTAGTGTAGTGCCACTGACATTTCTGCCTTTACCCATTTAGGGGTTTGGCCAAAAAACGTAGTCTGCTCAGTCTGTGCTTTCCTTCTTCCTTCATTGGCATACATGAGTTTTATTGTAACTTCAGTTTCAGTTGCTTACTGTATATAGCAGAACTCGCCACTGAGGTTTGCGTTGGAAATTAATACTGTGAAAAGGGCACCTTCTGGCACTTCTTTGTATTCCTTCTCACCTTCAGCCCAATATGTTTTCAATGAGAAGTAACAAGTGCTTCTTTTTATGCCTTGAAAGGTGATTAAGCCCATGCTACTGGAAGGGAGAAGATGTTGATATGTTAAGCTAATCAGACCCATTTGCAGTGGTGGGGTCCTGCTAGTGTCTAGGGAGCTGCAGAATAGTAACTGCAGATGTAATTGATTTGCAGAGCCTGATCTTTTTTTTCAGATGCTTTTAGAGCTGAAGTGCAGAGTAATTAAACATTTGAGTAAAAACAGGAAGAAAAGGAAAACTTCACAGAATAAGAGCCAAAGTGAAAAGGTGAGTAATGAGTTCAGGAGGTTGTAACACTCTCCTTTCCAAGAATCAGTACCTACTGCCACTTGAAGAGACATCAAAACAAGTACAGCTGGTTTAGCTAGCTAGAAGGTATGGACAAGATTACAGATGTTAGGGGAGCGGAAAATAACAGAGGAACACTCAGTCATATCTTCCTTCACCCTTGCTGTCTTCTGAGGAAGAACATTGAAACCAAGGGCTGGAGGAAAGATGAGTTGGAGTATGGCTTCTGGTTTTAGAAAGGACTTGCTGGCAGAGGAAATACTTGGATTATTTTTTTTCTAAAACAACTCTAGAATGTTCAAGCCCTTCTGTTGTCTTAAATATTGATGCTTGATTATTCCTCCCTTAATCGACTTTGCTGAACACACCTCAATGCATTTACAAAACAATATTTATTTTTGCTGATTGTTCATTACTTGTGGTGTGATTCAGCTGAACTCTTGCCAAGACAAATGAGTTTCTTACAGAAAACAAAGGCTGTAGAAAAACCTCGTGTTCACAGGTCTTTTATTCTGGACATAATTAAAACTAATTTACATAGGGAGCTAGCTTATAGAGATCAGAAGTTTATCTGCCGAATCAGTTCTTGGATGATTTTATTACTGGCTGATTGGGGGTTGAAGCAGAGTTACTCATCTTCCTCCAAAAGCAGTTCAATCAGTGCAGATGTTTGAAGGCACCTTCCTAGAGCAGTGATTGCATCCCTGTTGATCAGCTCTTAGAAGGATATTCAGAGGCAATTGTTTATTTGCAGCTGTGCAGGAGCAAGCAAGCAGAAGTAGTGACCCTCAGCTGGTGGGTAGCAGAAGGCACCATCTGTGGAGGGTGGGGAGGCAACTGAGCGCTTGCAAAGGTAGTGATGGTAGAGCCATACTTGATATGTCATGTTTCTGAGTCTGCACAGCAGCTATCCCAGAGCCCTGACCTGTGAATGAAACACATAGCTGATACCACAATGAAAAAAAACCCTGTATTTTTAACAAATTCACTGTGTGGTTTCCTCAGGTGACATAGAGCAGCATGTCAGCCGTTGCCTTCCCTATCCCCTTATTTCTAGGAAATGGAAATGTGCTGCTACACAGGTAACTTTATTTTGGAACTTGGGCTTTTGCTCCAAAGCAGTCAGTGTTTCTGGTTTTGCATCTGATGTAACCACAGGAGGGGGGCAACTTTGCTTCAGTCCACTCCACAACTTGCTTCCTGCCTCTCCACCTCAAGTTGACTGAATTCTTGCTTTGAACTCCTTGTTACATATGCTAGAAAGGCAGCATACTGCTAAATCCTGTCTGTCCTGTGGGAGACTTCCCAACTGGGGCTCAGGTGAATAAGGCAAGTGTGCTTTTACCTTTGTAATGGAGTGGAAAGCAAGCAGAGTCCAGGGATAAAAAAATAAAAATCTCTTTTTAATTGTTCTACTGGGAGGTGATTACATGGCAAGGAAAACATTGATGGAAATATTCAGTATATGGAGAATACTGAATTTGGAAATACAGTGGCCCCTCCAGGGAGTTCTTTGCCCATCATTCATACTTCTCTTTCATTTTTCTGATTAAAACCAAATTGGCTGGGAGTATAGTATGGTAGGTGTTTATATAATTATGAGTTGAAGTGCCTAGTTAATTTTAATTAGGCACAAAACCAGCCAGTGTCAGAATAGCTGAGTTTTTTGGCCACACGTTGTGTATTTTCTTTTCAAATGCAAAGAAAGTCACTTGAATGCTACATTTCAGCAAAATGCAGTTGTCACTGAAGGTGGAATGGGTTTTATTCTGTAGAGAGGTGTGTCCATGTATATATTTAGGTGTTTTGTTCTGCAACTGAAATAATTAACAGGAGCAGGGAAATGTTTTTCATGGATCAAAATTGTATTGCAACAGGACTGATTAAATATTACTCTTTGTTTTGTTTTACATGTATATATTTGCTTTCATTATAGGAAACACAGTGTCCATGTCTGTGCAATACATCATGCTCTGCTAATGAGTTGTACTTTCTGCATTATCTTGTATGCTTGTAACCCCAATGACTCTTAAGATCTTTCCTCATTCCGCAGCAATGCTTTTAGGCCATTACTTTGACCAACTTAACCTTACTGTTCTTTGCAGTGTGTCTGCTGTGTAGTCACCTTCCAGAAAGACAGTTAAGGAATACTTTATTCCCCTCACAAAGTAGAGATTGAGCAGTGCAAATAAAAAAAGGTTTGGAAATGGCTTCAAAAGTGTAAACTGTGAAGGTCATGTTTGCTTCCTAGCCATAAGATATTTTGGGGCGAATCTTAGAGTATGTGTTTTAGTAGAGTCCTAGATAACTAAGTGATATTTACTTGAATGCTGCCTTTGTTTGATTTTATAATTCATGAACATGTGGTATCCCTTGGAAGCTTAGGGAATTTGTTAAATTATAAAATGGGAGAGGTGTTGCAGGACAAAAGGAAGTGTTAAACATGGTGCCATTAGGTTCCTTTGGTTGCCGCATTTGACTTTGAATTGCTTGAAAACAGCTTACTTATTAATTGTGGGTTTTAGAAACAATTAAGGACTCTGGAGAAATGCTAAGGATAAAGTACATGAATGCTGTTTGGCAATGCAATGAATCTGATTGCCTTCATTTAAGGTCTCCCTGGCTGTCTGCTCTGTCCCATTGCGGGAAGCTGCTGCTGGCTCTGCAGAGCTGGATAGTCTGCCCCAAAAGCAGGGCTTGTCCTGATGCCCCAGCCTGGGGGCAACTCTCCCTGGAGGCTGATCTTAGTGGGAGGGTGCCTGCAACCTGTCCAACTGCTGGAGGTCTGCTGGAGCATGTTTGTCAGAGGTCTCATTCCACCTATTTTATATGGGATATTAAAATGAAGCGGTACTATTGTTTTGCTCATAATTTGGGTTTTCAGTTTTATATTTCTCATTTAGAAACACTTAACAGTAGTTAATGATGTGTTGACATTTCAACAATAAGCTTTTCTCTCTGCATGCTTTACATCTTGACCGTTTTTAACTTGCTGTGGCTTAACAGTGAAGTTGAAATCCAGGCTCCACAACAGAAGGCTACAATTGTGCCTTGTATGAACACATTCACAGCTTACTTTTTATTTTATTTCTTTAGCCGCATAAACTTGTGTCCCATATAAGGTAAGTGTTCAGTAGACTGAAGTAGGAGCAAAAAGATTGCAACACATAGATCTGTAGAAAGAGGTGAATCTGCTCTTCATGTCAAAAAGAGATGCCTATCTATTTTGCTGGAAGATTGCTCATTTTCTGTCACTGAAGAAGTCTAATGTAGACACAGTTGTATGTATGAACAGCACAAGGTTAAGATCGTATTGAGCATGGTACTGATGTGCTTCCATTTTCTATTTCCCTCAGGATGGTTATGAGGTTGTTAATACTGGAGCAGACTTAAGAGTGAGGCTAGGTGTTATACAGACCCCAAACTGTATACCCAGAACAGATCAAAGGAAAAAAAAGAGCAAACGTGAGGCTTGGGGATGTCCTTACTACTTATATATACCTGACTTACCTTTATAAATTTACGTCCTTAAAAAAAGCCAGTTGATGTTTGGAGAACTGGGATTTAGGATAACCATTGTCTCCTCACTGTAAATGACAATCAGTTTAAGGCCAAGGAAAATTCCACCCTCCCTCCCTCAAAAATTCTGACTCTAAGAGCTGCAGATCAGTGACATTATCAGACCAGGTCCACTGTCCAGGAGGGTGAAACAAGACTGTCCCTGCCTGTGTGCCTCCCCACCCTACCTGCAGTTATATTCGTGGAAGCAGGGTGGATGGGAGAGGAAATACATCAGTGGATCATCTTCAGCCTGGCATCCTTATCCAGCCCACGGTGGCAGTGATGGTGGAGGGATCAGCTCCCATGACAAGTTTGCCTGAGCAGCATGGCACTGGAGGTAGTGCTGGCTTTGGTTGTGACCCATTCTGGCAGTGAGACTTGGAGGTCTATCCTGATCCAAGTCCTCATGGTAGACTCATGGTAGGCTCGTGAGTAGTTTTGCTAGCATTTCAGATGTGAATGTTTCTGTGTGAGGACAGAAATAGTTAATACAGACTATTAAAACCATTGCCAGGTCATATAAAGGGCTCTTCTCTGTTGGATCTTGAAGTATCTACTTTATGATGTAGGTCACAGTCACTATTCCCCATTTTACAAATGACAGCCTTGGGCCAGAGAGTGAGTTGTTCAGTGCCGGCCAGGGACTGGAGTCTGAAACAGGGCTCTGGGTGTCAATGCTGTACTCAGTCTCATGTGATTTTTTTATGGTCGTAGACTAACCGAAAACCCTTCTAAGATCATTCATCTCCAGGTGGATTCATTGGGAATAAATAACAAACTTACCATTCCTCTAGAGCTGAAATTTGAACAGAAATTTTCATTTCAAGAGGCTTGGTTTTGTACCTCAATTAGATGCTACCCTTCAAAAAAACACTTGGCCTGGGAGTGTGTTTTCTGAAGGACTCAGGGAGGCCATATAGAGTGGCTAAGGTCACTTGGTCAGTTCAGCCTGGAGAAGAGGAGACTGAGCGAAGACCTCATTGCAGTTACAACTTCCTCATGAGGCGAAGAGGAAGGGCAGGCACTGATCTCTGCTCTGTGGTGACCAGCAACAGGACTCGAGAGAATGGCTTGAAGTTGTATCAGGGGAGATTTAGGCTGGATATTAGAAAAAGGTTCTTCACCCAGAGGGTGGTTGGGCACTGGAACAGGCTCCCCAGAGAAGTGGTCACAGCACCAAGCCTGACAGAGTTCAAGAAGCATTTGTATGATACTCTCAGGCACATGGTGTGACTCCTGGGGATGGTACTGTGCAGGGCCAGGAGTTGGACTTGATGAACCTTGTGGGTCCCTTCCAACTTGGCATATTCTGTGATTTTGTGATTCTGTGGAGGCTCTTCGCAGTATGAAAGCTGTGCTGAGGAGTTCTTCTCTGCCCGAGGATCTCTTTCATAACCAAAGTCTCAGTGTTATTGAGTACCAGATCCTCTGCACATATATAAAAAAAACATCCCCTGCTCCAGCAGATTCTCTAGTCCCTCTGCATGTAAGTGACTAGTATTACTTGAATAAAGCAACCCTGCCTAGGGAGCCAACAAGATCTTTGTTGAAGTCCAGAATGATGGCTACCATCCACCAAGTGAATGACTGCCTCCTGTGTGTGTGGTCCCGAGAGCCTCTCTGGTACAGTACCAATTCCAAAAATAATGCATTAGAGGTCCCACACCAAATTGGACAGTCTATCATCCCATTGCAATGATGACAGAGGTCACAGTGTTGCCTTCAAAAGCTGCCTGGAAAGGAAGCTTTATAATTACTTTGGAGCGTGGGGAATGTGCTGATTTGTAATTCAGCAGAAGCAACCTGCAGGTTGAAGCTTCCCAGCTCTAAGCTGATTTGCAGATAGCCTGCAACCCAGGCAGTGACAGAGCTAGGACCATAGACTTCATTACTGCTGGGGCTCTGTGTGGGTTCAAGAGGTGCTAGTGATATTGGGATCTTGGGATGGGAGCCAGTGTTTTATTAGTATAAATCCAAGGCAATTGGGCATGTTAATTACTGGAAGAAATTCACAGCAGGGGGAAGAGGTTCAGGGTGATGAGGAGATGCTATGGATAATTGCCAAGGTCCACAGATGCCCTGTGACCCTGTGATGGTGCGATTTCTTGCATTACAATGGTTGACTTGCAGCTGATTGAGTATTATCACTCTAGGCTGAAATGTCTAGAGCAAACGGCCTGCAGAGGGAATTTGAGGTAAAAATGGCTCAAGGCTCACAGAGTACTGTGGGAAAGCCAGTCGTGAGACCCTCCAGTACCAAGTCACATGTTGGCCAGGGCTTTTGTATGCGTATGGGTGTGCTCATAAGTGGTAAGCATACGGGCGATGAGATTTTGGTCTTCCTGTCCTACCTGATTTTGGGTCTGTTTTTTGCACAAGTGTTTGATGCTCTTTCACTGCCAGAGTGGGTGATCAGCAAGACACTTTTTCTAGAAGTGAAATACATGGAAATGGCTACAAACCACTGAGGAAAAAGGCAGGTGTCTGTCTTGCAAAAGAATCTTTCCCTCTCTGCCTACCCAGAGTCCTCAGTCAGGCTCAGTTAAAAGCTTTTCTTCCCTCCCTGAGCAAAAGGCTGGCCTGTATTATTTATTTATTTGTAAAGCCTTTTTTTTTTTTTTTTTTTTTTAAGCAGAGCTTTTATGTTATTTTTCTTTGCTCTCACAGTTCAAGCATGATTTAATATGTCAAAACTAATTTGCTTAGCTGGCCTTGATTGTCTTGCATACTTCCACTAAAACAGGGCAGTCATCCTTCAAGGCATGCTACTGCCCAGACAAATGAAGTGTCACAGCAGCTAGGACCTGCTCTTGTGTTGTGATAGCAGTAGCATCCTTCAACAAAGCTGTTAGTGGGGAATTTAGGTGGGGGTAATGCCTACAGATATAGCGTGGGTCAGAGTAGTGTGGGCCCACACAGGCAGATGCAGAGACAAGCTTATGCTCAAGAGACTTCATTGGTCATTCATGTGCAAAGGCATTTTGGTCCAGATTGAGAGTCTAGCTAGTACTAGAGAGATAAGGAAACCATCCTGTTGGTGCCCGCACTGGCAAGCCTGGCAGAAATAGCACTGAGAGCCCTTGCTGCAGGATAGTGCTGCCAGATTGATACATCTCATTGTGGGTTTCTTGGCAGAAATGAGTTGCAGTGTGATCTTGGTTTCTGTAGTCATTGGGGATTTTATCATTGATTTTGGTTGGAGGGAGATGATAATCCTCTATAATATGTTAACTAAATGATTTCCTGGCCTAGATCTTTACGTGTTGCACTGCCAGCCAGCAGAACACAGCCTGTAAGAAAGAAATTTAGTTCATGATAATCGATGTAACTCAGATCAGACCTATTTCTCAGCAGATGGTCTGACCTTGATATCCTTCAAACATCCCAAATATCAGTCTTTGACATTTTGTGGTTGTCTTTTTCTCATCTCATGCAGAAGGACAGAGGCTAAAGTTCATCCACCTGTTTCTGCACTGTGCTCCATTGAAAAGAGTAGGGAAGAAGTTTTGAGTCACTCCTCACTCTAATTAGTTTAAAATAGCATAGCAATCCTTTGAGCCTGATTGCAGAACTTGGTGCATCGTAGCAATCCTCTTTCTTAAGCTGCTGCTGCAGTGCTGTGTGCACAACTGAGCAAGAGCTCTGCACATGGCATCCTCATCATTGATGTCTTTGGGCGCTCATCTCCTGAGTGCATCAAGAATACAATACTCAGCAGTAAGGTCAGACATCTCCTGGTTAATTTTTGCTGTTGTGCTACTTGGGGTGTGTGGGATGGCTGCCAGCTGGGATTCTAGTGCTCGGGGACAAGTGAAATGATTGTACGAGTCTGTTATTGACTGAGCTCTGAGCATGGCTAATGGCATTGACAAGCGCTGTGTCATCCTGATGGTGAAGACAGTGGGTCACGCACTTGCTCTGAAATGTACCATGTTTAAGTGCCCTGGTAGATGGAGGGACAGTGCCCCCTGCCAGAACCTGCTCTTCCCAAATATTGTGAGACTGGTTTGTTGCCCTCCTTGCAATTCCTAGAGCCGAAGGGTGCTTGGAGAGAGCCAAAAAGTCTGCTTTTCTCCTGTTTTGGTTTTTTGTTGGTTTGGTTTGTTGGTTTTTTTTCTCCCAATGAAATATTATTCTAGATCAGACCATGGTATGTGGCCAGCGTTGTCTGAAAACTTGATTCCATAACTGTAAACTGACACAAAAGGTGTTTATCAGGATACCTGTACATGATGCCTTGTGTGTCTTCAGTCATGCCTGTATATGCAAGTCATTTTGCTGTACTTTGTGGACACTGTGCACACAATTAACAACACAATGCCTCTTATGTAGCATGTGTGTTTAATACCATGTGTAGCTTCAGGCTAACAGGAAAATAAATCTTTTACAAGAAAAGCAAGACCAGCGCAAACTAGTCAGTGTTTTCAGGTAGGGGCATTTGCTCTTAGGTTGGAGACATAAAACCATTAGTTTATATTCATTTTCAGTGAGCTTACTGTAAGTGTTTTGCCACTGTGGTTGGGAAGAAGCAAAGTGTGTGCAACAGTCATGCTGCAGTTATATCTGTAGGACATCTGAGTCTGCATTGAGGGATTTAGTGGGAGGCGCATTGTTATTGTCTGCATGCTGCTGGCAGATGGATGAGGGCCCATCGAAAGCCAAGCTAGAACATTCCTGGTTGTGGAGTCCCCCTCAGTGTTTCGCACTGTGTACATGCATGCAGAGGGTGGGCTGTGAATACAGAGAAACAAAAATACTCTTCCTGAAAGTTTATTGAGCAAAGACTTCTGGTTTAACAAATTCAAATTTTACATGTTCCAAAGACTGATTTCCAGAAGTCATTGGGAAGAGTGTCAGGCCACATTCAGATTAGCCTTATTGTTCCATGATATCTTACTGGAGTACAAGGTTAATTAGTACCATAGGCAATATGCATTATTCATCACAGCAATCAGGCTTTTCTTCTGTTGGTCTGTTGTATGTTGCAAATGTTTTCCTTACCAATAACAAATCCTTGATATATTATTTTCAAATTTAGTCCTGCCAAATCATATTTATGATATATAAATTACCTGGGCACTCTGATACTGATGGAAAACATTTAATGTGTCGAAAGGACTTTAATGTTTAACTCCTGGCCTGCTTGGGCATAGACCTGCAGGACTATAGGAAATAAAACATGATTTTATTAATGCCCATCTTCAAGCTGCCCCAAACTGGAAACAGCACTAGTGGCATGCATACTGCAGTGGTTTATACCAGTAGTGTTTTCAATGCTAATTATCAGCAGTATCTCATTGCAGTGAAGTGCTGAAGTCGTGTTGCTGCTATGGCACTGTGGTTGCTTGCAGTACCCCAGTACAGATCTTGAGCATCTCCATTCCAGCCCTGAGGTTTATGGCAGGAGAAAGCACTTTCTAGCAGGGTTCCTTCCAGCACAAGGGCTAAATATGAGGTGCCCTTGGCTACTTTCCAGTGCCAGGGTCCCCACTCTGCTCCAGAGTACCATGTGGGCCACAGTTGTAAGCAGGAGACTGGTTTGCACAAGGTCTAGCGAGCTGTGGCTTTCACTTTCAAGGTCTGTTTGTGGTGCGGAGGGTTTGATCTTTGTTCAAGAAACCAGCAGTACCTTGTCCTCAGCTGGTAATGAGGAAAATATGGTGATCCCTCTCTGCCACCATGCCTACTTAAATATTAATATTAGCCTGAAAGATTTCTGGGAGAACTTTCACAGATGCTTTCAAGCTCTGACATTTTCACCCTGACTGCCTTTCGGAAGAGTTTTCCAGCCTTCTGTCAGCTATACACACATGTGCTAAGTATGTAGATAGGTATTAGGGGAGAAAACTGAAACAACTGAGACTGGGTAACTTGCTAAAGGTCCCACAAACCAATTTTGATGGAGTCAGGAGGCTCAGGCTTCCTGCTTATGCCGTCCTTGTTTCAAGATTATTAGCAATTTCTCTGATCTCTCTTGCTGTCCTGGAAAGGATTTAGGCATGCACTTACTTTCTAACATAAAACAGTGTATCCTCCTTGCACAGCTGGGCATGCCTTGCAAAGTGATATTGTACTGTCAGGGCCTTGGGGGAGTAACTTTCACTGACATGGCTGCAGGATGAATATGGCAGAGTTCTACCTTAAATAGGCTGTAGCAACAAAACCACTACACTATGCCAGGCAAGGAATTCTTGAGATTCCTTTGTGTTAAAATTGGCAAGTAAATATTTTCCAGCAACCCTGACTCACTTCCTATCTACCCCTCTTGTTTGGTATGTGCATTGTTCTCCCCTCCTGACTTTCCCTTTTGGAGGAACCAAAGCTTTTGCTGCTTGCCTCCTCCCAACTTGAAAAGGAATTTCAAGGGCATGATTTTTGCAGTTGAATGCAGGAAACAATGTTGGGTTTGCATTAGGTAACAGAAAAGGAATAAGTTTTTTTAAAGCAAGTATCCTGGTTTGTCCAGCACTTTCTGCGGAGTTTGGAAACAGCTTTTCAATAACAACAGGCAGGTGGATAAATGTCCAAATTACACTTATCTCTCAGTTGGCAAATGTCAGTGGTCCTTGATTTAGATGCTGTTGTGATATAAACAAATGAGCAGACTCAGGAATGTAAAGAGGTGATGATGAGTATTATTACTTTCTCCTAATTACCTATTGCTTTGAAACAACTAGCTGAGATTCCTTTCAGGAGCCTTCTGCTCTTCATAAAATTGCATTTGTAGGGCAATTTTTATTGCTTCCATTTAAAACAGAAGCATATATGCACAATGTTTCCTTACAAGTTTATTATAGGAAGCAAAATAAAAAGTAAATTGTAGTTAAAATATAATTATGTATATCACCAAAAGCAGAATAGCTTTTTCAGCTGAGTCTTTAAGGTTCACATCAATAACTTATGAGCATCAATAAATGTGCAGTGCTCATATGCTACTTTGTTGCACACTGTTATGACATAAAAGCAAAGAAATTTAATTTTTTGATTCATTCCTCGGGACAAACCCAAAAACTCACAACATTCAGTGGTGTGTAAATTTTGTGTTGTGTTGTAGATCAGCATGGTTGAAAGTATTAATAAGAGAAAATCTTCTGTGGTTACTGCGTTCATAGATCTGTGAAATAGCTTGTGGGGGCAAAGCCTAGACTGTGTGGCCAATAAATAATAGAAGAGCTTCACTCCCACTCCTCCCCTCCCTTCTGTTTTCTTAGGTTTACATGACATCAAGCACTACTTGGAAAAAGTAGAGTGGTGTTCAGTCTGTACTGAAATATAACAAAAGCCCTCATTGTTCCAGAGAAAAGTTACATTTCTGTTTTGGAGTAGTTGGTCTATAGGTCTGTGAGACTGAAGGGAAGAAAAAGCTATTAATCACTGTGACTCTGACATCGTGAGTAAAGAAAGAGCCGTGAGATTGGAGAGTATGCACAGAGGGGGAAAAAAGCCCATCATCTTTGCTTTGGCCACAGAGATACAACCAGCAACTTGAGAATTTGTCTCTGTTTCAGATGTCCTTAAAAGTACAAACAATGCATATACCTGAGGACTGTACCCCAAAGAAGAGGAGGTCTGTCCCATCAAGCAGCTGCTCACCAGAGAGAGACAAGTTTGGGACACGGCACAGCCAGCAACCTACTGATGTGACATTTGACAGGCCTTGTGGATACCCTGTTGAATCTTTTCCTGATACTTTAATCCCATAAGTGTTTTGCATCTTCTCTTATAGAAGGATGTGGCACTCATGCTAGGTGACATTGATCTATGATTTCCTAAAATTACCCCTTAAACTCAGGTTTATCATATTTTTTTCAGTGATAGATTTTGGCCTCTGCTTTCATAAATATTTTTAATGGCAGCAAGAAATTAAAAATCTCCTAGATGCTTTAAAAATCACCATGTTTACAAGTGTTTCAAATCTTAATTTCTTCAAGAAAAAGTATCAGGTCCTACTGTAAATAGGTTGCTTATGTTTTGTAAAAGACTATAAGAGAATGAATGATTTCCTGGGCTTTAAAACAGCAATAACATAATGTTAATAGCACTAACATGGGGCTGATATGGCTTTTCCAAACACAGGGGAGTTTTGCAGGTGATGATGAAGAAAAAAGGGTCAAGCAGTCAGTCTCACTTATGCTTCTTGTATACCTACCATTTTGGATTGGAATTCCCAGGGCTTTTGTCACAGAATCAAATATCTGTTGTGCCTTGGTGATGTCAGTATCTGTATTTGGTGATGGTGAAGCAAAAGAAAGAAAGGAATTGCCAAAATCATCTATCAGTCAGTGGGAAATCAGGCTTCCCAATCTTGTACTCTGCTTTCTAAACTGCATGTCTGTGCAGATGCATGACTGTTATTTCTTCTCATTAGTAAGTGTAGGCATGTATCTACTATATTTCAGCTGATAATAAGTGACTTGCTTTACTGGCTGTAGTTTCAGCGATGTGATTTGTAATTTACAGTTGATGGGGGTTTTTACATGCACATAAGTCAGGATTTCTATTGTAGCTCAGTCAAACACTTTGTTACATTTCGTATTGGATGTTTTCGCAGTCTGCAGGATATTCTCAACTAGGTTAAGAAAGCTGGAGACAGGACAATATCACCGATAGATGGATATTTAATTTCTAATGTGATAAGCTATTGGGGAAATAGGAGGTATTTAACAAGTTGTAGAAATAACACTACAAAGTACATGGTGTTACTGAGCTTTCTGTATCTTCTCTTCTAGACAAGGGTGGATTAAATATTTTGCTCTGTGCTGACTTACTAAAACGGGTAATTTGCAGCCACTTCTGTTTTGCTGAAGCACCATATTTTAAATACATGTTCCAGTGTTTGCTTTAAAATAGTAAGCCACTGTGCATGGTGTTTCTACATATTTAATTATCTCTTGAAAAGACAGTGAAAGTGGATACATGCCTTACAAAGCAATATGCCTCTGATTTACACTCTGTGGCAACAGGACTAGATCTCTTTCAAGTAAAAATGAAAACAAAAGCTCTTACTGACTTCGTGCAAAACTGGCAATGTACTGTTTAGACAAAATCTCTCAAACTTTCAGTTTCTGCAGCCAAAACATACCAGTGTAAAGTTTCCAATAGATGATGATTAACTAGTGTGTAGAAGTGAAGCCTGCTGTGAGCTTTCAGTCCCTCTAATTGAATTGTTTTATAATGTAATGTGATCAAGATATTTTGTAGTATACAGAAAGGTAAGGGAATAATAAAATATATGTCCTAGAATTCCCGTGTGAGGGTGAGTTCCTTGAATTTATCAAGCTTGCTGGTGTGCCTCCAGAAATTTTCTCCAAAATGATGACTAGTTCTTTAATTACACTTAGATAGAACTGTGTTCGGTGGTGGTGTTTGAAACTACAGATTGAATTTATTACTGTAAGTGTCATTAATCTGATGAAATAAAAATGCCGAGTTTTTAATAAGGTCTCAATTTAATGTTTTTAAATGCTCTGAAGAGATTTGATGCTAAACCAGCTGATATAAATCTGCTTGGCTTCTCTATAATTGTCTCTCTCAAGCTTGTACCTCTCTTCAATGGAACTTTTGTTCACACTAATTTCAAAGCTGTTTACTGCCTGCATGAATTTGATGGACTCTCACTTTTATTGTTAAAAGTTGTTAACATCAGAGGTGACCAGGAAACTGAAGTGGCAGAGTCTATATATAGTATTAATTGTCCTGTATTTTTTGTAGAGTACCACAGAAACACCCTAGTCTTTCTGTTGTGCCCTAGATGTCTATAGCCTTTCTGAAAGAGTTTGTACGTTTGAGTCTTACTCTCTTTTGAGCCCTACGTGTGAGGCCTTGGCTCCTGTTCTGGGGAACTTGTCTGTATAAAAGGCTGTGCCTTGCTTTTTGATCTTGTCAGCAGGGCTGTATCAATGCCAGTACTTCATATTGCTGGTTGCAGGGGATTATGAGATGGAACTTTGTAGCTCCATCAGTCTGGCACATGGAGGCTTCACACAGCACTGCATGGAATAGAAATATGCCATTGTTTTCATGATTACAGATGTTTATTCCTAAATAAGCTCCTGTCTTTTTTTTTTTTCTCCTGTGGTATTTTGATTTTCCCTCTGCTTTTTTTAGCTGAAGGTACTTCTCGTAGCAAGCCATCAAGTTGGTATGTTTCAAATGACGAAAGGAGAACATTGCTTGATCTGTGTTGTAATTTTAATATATATGGAACATGCTGGATTGGCATTCCTTCTTACGGAAATCTTGGTGATTTCTTCATTCAACTTGCATGAACCTTTCATCATTTATGCTGGTGCAAAGTGAATCCAGCTGAACTCTCTTCCTTGCTTAGTTTCCTTGTATGGGAGAGCTGAGAAGACCTTGCCCCAGGGGTCAGGATGGAGCTGCCTGCATGTCAGTGTGTGTGTATTTAGCCATCCTAATGGTAAATATTGTAGTTGAGAGAGCAGTATTCACAAGGGAGCTGTATCACTGCAGTCGCTTCAGAACAACAAAGAGAGGAAACTACCAGCCTTGAAGATGAATCAGTGCTGCGGTGATTAAAAAGATATACATTTCCCATGTTCCACATAGGAGTCGGCATTGTTTTCCCTAGAGATTTTCGCCAGTCTGTAAATAAAAGATGCTGATGGTTTCCTTGGGGAGCAGATTGAGGACTGAGAACATTGTTTGCCATTAGATACTCCTCATCAGTCAGTGGTGGGTAGGGTGCTGAGCTTTGGCATTTTTCCCCTCCCTAGCTGAGTCACCCCTTCCCTTTTCAGGGCTTGGCCTCCCACCCTCTAGCTGAGATGGGGGAATACCTGTGGATCAGCCTCCCATGGTGTTCGAGAGGGGTGGAGAGGAAAAGGAGTTAGGGACTCAGTGCTGCATGAAGTTAGAGAAGTCTAACCTCACACAGCAGGGGCCAGGGAGCCTGTATGTTTGCAAGCATGCAGCTAGCAGGGCATGGATGCTCCTGGGTACCCTGGTACAGTTAATGAGCACTGCTGTTTTTCTTCCATTGATATGAGAAGCAAACTAGGGAAGATGATGAGCAGCTCATGAGCCCAGTTGCTGTCCTGCTCTCTAATTATTACTGTTTTCAAATCCCTTTCAGTATTCACAGCTCAATTTATGTGCTAATTGGCCTTTCTAATAATCAAAAGACAGAGACTGCAAAAGTCACGGTGTGTGTTCTCCCGGCAATGCCACTGTGTAGCTGTGATAAATTATCTGTGGCAAATGTTGTGTTGTCTTGTGGTGCTTGGCCTCCAACAACCAACACGTTTTCTGCTGGGTCTGGTGGCCTCCTGTGTGAGAGCTGGTCTGGGAAGGAAAAAAGCTGAGGGGAGAGTAGCTATGAAGTGCTGTGGTGCTGTTGGAGCAGGGGGATGCTGAGGCACGAGAGAGGTGGATGATGCTTCAGGGAGTGTTTCTGCTCCAGGGATGGTGTTAGAGGCGTGGAAACCGTGCAGCTCCTCCCCAAGATGGTGTGCGAAGAGCTCCGTGATGAATGCATGTTGAAGTGAATTATCCATAGCTCCTCTTAGAGTATAAAAATAGGATTCTTCATTTTCACTACCTTCCTTGGCTTCCCGTGTCTACCTCCTGCCCCTGTGCCCCTTGAGATCCAAGGTGGAGCGAAAAGCAGCTTCCTTAGTGCCTCTGGCTCTTCTCTCTGCTGTCACATACACTGCCGCATTTTGCTGGAGCTGCTCAGAATGCAGCTATAATTGTTGAGTACATGACTGCTCTCATTCTCTCCCACTCACCCTCTGGTACCTTGTGCTGGGCTCTGCTTTTCTTTGCAACCCCCCCTCACTCATTCCTTGCATTTCTGCCTCCCCTTTCCCTCCTTCCGGCTGTGCCTGGGTATGGGAGAAACCTCCTCCTGCACCCGACAGCCCTTCCCACGCTATTCCGAGGCCCCACAAGTGGTGAAGCTTTTCTGTGGTCTCAGTGTCAGGAAGGGTTAATGTGCTTGGATGCAGGTTGCCTTCTGCCTTGGGATGCAGGTTTACAGTGTCCCCAGGGTCCCATGCAATGGAATCAATGCCTCTTTTTTTTTTTTTTTTTTTTCCTGGACTGACAGTTTTGTTCTGACATAGCAGTGTTTGCAGGAAGAAAGAAGCTGTAACACCCTTCCTGCCCCCAGCAGCATCCCAGGCAGCTCAGATGGGTGGAGCGGCAGGACCCAGCACCTGGGCTCCCATTAGCAGTGAGTGGGACTGGTGAAGACTCCAGTCTCCCAGATGCTGGGGAGGACATGCATAACAGCATGAGCTCCAGGGAGTGATGGAGGAAAGGGACAGCTTGAGTTAGATGAGGGATGGATTATATTATAAAGCATGTGAGTTTGCATTTCCAGAGCTTTCTTGCAGGTATATTCTACACAGAAGAAAGCCAAAAATGTGCATGCAGTCTGGCCCTTTGAGGATGCCCTGTTCTCTGCTTTTTACAGATGTCGCTTGTAACTTTTCCGGGAGTTGAGAAGTATCCATTCCTACCTTTGGAAAAGTCAGTCATTTTGGAGGAATCTATTTTTGTTGGTGCCATGGCTTCAGGAAATATTACCATATTGCTTGCAAGATGGTAAGAAACATTTTACTTACTGGTGTTCTCCTTCCAGTGGTAACTGCTCAGTCTCTACGGCCAGTCCTTTTAGAGGGAAATCAAACATATGCTGTGCATTAATTTGTTTTTAATCAGGTCTTTCACATAATCAACAACAGATGTTCACCTTGAAAGAAATATACAAGCTCTCTTTTCACTCTTTACAGCAATAAAATTGTTAGAAGAGCCTGGAAGTAGAAACTATTTTCTTAATTTCATGATAAGTTTGTGAAAAGTAAAGAAGAGGTTATCTGATTTGTTAACAGGGCTTGGAAAACTCCCTTGGGAGGTGTTGCTATCCATTATGACTGTGAGTCTGTGTAAAAAGAAGAGCCTGCACAAATAAGCAGATGCACCTAGTACTGTGGAAAAAACTGGTCATGATACTGCTTTGAATAATACACTACTGTGGGATCTTGCTGGAGGTGAAAGAAGATATAACATGAGAGAATCAAGAGTGAGTGGTGAAAACCAGGAGGTAGTTAGGTGTAGCGCATAATTACTTGAAAATACCTTTTAGTTTATCTTCTCCATGGGCTTTGATGGATCAGAATTTTCTGGTCTGTTTCTAAAACCAACAATTTTCTGTTTCTCTTTGGTTTTCATGGAAAATAATGAACTGAATACAAACTGGTTTGTTTCAGGAAAGCCTACCTTATTAACTAGGGACATAAAGAATTCATGCTGAAAAAGCTGTAAACCTGAGTTGCTTGTAGCTTGCAGTTTTTGTGTTAACCTATCCTTTGCATTTATTTTTCTTCTGGTGGAGGGGATGTTGGTGGAAGGGGAAGATGTTGGCATCCCTAAAAATATGTGGTCCTTAGCAGAACAAACATGATAAATTATTAACAAGAAGTATTTGTTGAAAGTGGTCAGTAAACACAAAGCTCAGTGGGTTTTCCCAGCTCTCCTTGGAGGTACATGGGTGTAGTGGATTACTGGGGCAGAGCCAGTGTATGGTTCAAGCAGCCAAAATGGAGATATCTTAGCAACATCCATACTTGGTGAGAGATGTGACTCAAGACATGGGCTTAGACTTGTTACCCTTTTCCAAGACAAACGTATGTTTAGTTTCACACTACATATTGCTTCAGTTTTGGTAAAGAATTTGAGGAAAAAGTTGAGATTTAGCAACTTGCGAGGCTTTTTCTCACCGAAACTTTTCATGTTGGTGTTTCAAAGAGTGCCATTTATGAATTGGTATGGTTTTAGAGGGTTGGTATTAATTTCCAGTTGATAGGTCCCAGATTGTCTCAAGCCAAAAGTGACCAGATGCAATTGCCATATGGTGGCAATATATAGATAGTTGTGGGAGTGTGGGAAAAGAGGGAGAAAGGAGGAAATGAGTAGAGTATTGGCTGCATGATGTTGCTTCTTACAGTTATCAGCATCACAGTGTTGCAAATGTATGCAGGCAGAAGTGCAGTTTGCTTGAAAATCATGAATTTTAAATCCTACTTATTTGTTGAATTCTTTGATTTGCCTCACAGATTTTGAGCCTTTAGTTCTAATTTTCAGGCTTTGCTTGACAAATGTGAAGCCTGCAAACCTAATTAGAAAAAGAAGGATGGAGATTGTGATTCCAATGAGTCATTTAACATAAAATACCAAATAGAATGAAAACAGACCTGGCAGGAGTGGCAGAAAATCATAAACAAACCTTTTGCAGCTGATAACGAATTCTCAATATTCCAACTGAGGGGTAGCTCCAGGAATAACTGGGTTAGGTTTTCTGACTTGAATTTGCTTCTAGATGAGGTGAGATTAGTATAATGGAACCCATTTGGCTTTAACATTTCAGTGCTTTGCATCTAATGTCTTTTTCATCAGAGGGGCAAACAACTGTACCTATCTGAAGATTAGTCTCACTGTCTGCATCAGTAATAGTCTCTGAGAGAGCTTGAAATAGTAGAGGTGAGTTTTGGGAATATGTACTGGTTTTATCTAGACCATATGAATCCTCTGTTGGAAAAAAACCCCAAATGTTAGTCCCCAGCGCTGCCATTCTGTCACTTTTCTTACCCAGCAAATTAAGATATTACCCATGGTGTAGTAAATTATTTAAGATCAATACACTTGGTGAGTTCTTATCTTGTCCAGTAGGCTGCAAGTGAAAAATTATGCTGCATGTTTCCAAACAAAGTGTTTCATACATGACAAATAGTCATTAAATTTTGCCTCACAGATGACATCATAGCTAATAGTACATTAGGGGCCTTTGTGTCTCTGCAACTCCCAGGAGTCAATTATTTTGTCAGCTAGTGCTGCCCTATGAAAATAGTAGATTTTTTTCACCCGGGCCAGGCAGCTAGCTGTGAAGGAGTAACTACAGCAGATGTGGAAAGTGCTGGTGGAAAATGTGGCATTGCAAGGCCAGTGTAGGCAAAGTGAATACTTAGAAGTTGTAGAAAATCCTTAGGCCGATGGTTTTTTCCTTTTCACCTTACTGACAGTATCAAATGACCGAAGTGCAGAAGCAAATGTTCAGCTTTAAAAACAACGAGGAGCAACTGAAATTAACTAAATGGGGACATATGCCTCTAAGCTGAACACAGGCTTAGTGACTGTGTAGTCATGTGTCTAGAAGGAAGCTTTTAGCTTTTTTGATTTATATTTTTTTTAGTTAATGTGTACATGAAACTCCAAACTCAGTCCAGGTTAGAACCTGCTCGTGAGAAGTTGAAAACTGCCTCCTAGTGTAGTACCATTATTTATGTGCTGAGTTACACTTCCTATAGCTCACTGTTGGCATTAATCAGAAAGCAGTCAATGTACCTGTTTGTATCGTATATGTCATATATATCATATGTCTGAACTGATTTAGCCTTGTTTTAGAAGTATTTTACTGGGTTTTGTGCATAATAGTGCTAAACATCTCATTATTTTAGGGAACGATGAGCATGTGCAAATTAAAGCAATCTTACATGGCCTTTCTTTGGAACAGATGCAAGTCCTGACCTAACTGGTAGTTTTGTTTCGTAGTTGCAGCTCCTCCCTGAGCACCAATGTGCACATATTTGAGAGTTTTCTCTCCTCTCTTACTGAAAATTTCAGCTCTAAGACTTTATGCTGGGGTGGAGGTGATCTCCAGTCCCTGTTCTCAAAGCTCACCTATGTCAAACCCTGGAGATGCAGACTGTCCAAGATGTCTGCAGCACAGTCTCTCCCCGCACCAGCTGCGTGATAGTGCAGCAACTGATGGGGAACTGCAGTCACCTCATCCGCTTGAAACCCTGTCCCTCATCAGTCTTTCCTCTGATGAGCATTGTTTGCAAGGTTTTCTCAAAAAGAAATGGATCTAAGGTGGTTTCTGTTTTTCATGTTTTCCTGAACGTGAGTATTAATGTGGTTATATCCTGTGGATATTGAGAGAATTATGTTTTTAAATTTGAATAGACTCACAATCTACATGAAAACCTGGAGAAACTGATGGAGGCTGGTTCTGGTACTGAATTGGCAAAGGTGAAAGCATGGAATAAATATGAGAGAAGGTTTGGACACTGGTGCATTCTGCCTTGCTGCCAAAACAATCTGTGCCTATCCAAAAATTACCCAGCAAATGTCTGCATAAAGAACATTTCAAAACGGGAATTTCTAATTATAAAGAAAAACTTGTCTTGATTAAAGCAAGAGCACCAGTTAAAAACACTTGTGAGACTGATGACCTTTATCTCTGGATTCAGTTTACTGAGTTGAGTGTGTTTCAAATGCCTAAATTCTTTGCATCTTTCACAACAAAGGGTGCTGCTGGATGCCTCAGTTGTCTTGGAGGCTACCCAAATCGTTCTTAGACTGGTTGTGATGTGACCTAGAGAGGTCCTCTGCATTAAATTCTTTCTACCCAGCAGTGTTTGCTGAAGCATCCTGCTAGGATGAAGGAGAATGAGAAGCATGCAGTGTTCACTGATGCGCAGGAGGACCATAAGGTGATGAGAAACCATGCTTGTGGCACGGACGGCACTGGGGACTGTGGTGCTCATGGGGATGGGCATGACTAACCAGCAGATGCTTCTGGCCGTTTCTGTACCATGGTCTTTCCTAGTTGCTCCTCCATTGCTGTAAATTAATTTGGAGCAGTGCTGTGCTGTCTGTTCTGATTTTGCTCAAAAGAACAAGCTGATAATTGTGTTAAATTGATCCTGCAAACAGTGGGGAATGGTGGTCTCTGTTTTACATATTCCCACCTTCACGGTCCCAGGGTCTGTGTTTCTTTGAGGACTTCCTGAAGCCCTGAGAGCTGTCCCCCAAGCTCACTGCACCTGTGAATTACTGTTTTAATAATTTTGCCTGCTCTTTGATGCTTTTGAAAGGTTTTCATATTGATGGCTCTGCTCTTGGCTGTTCTGTCTACAGTCAGCCCCATGCTTTGGGTGATGAAGCCGTCCAAGGAGATGATGTGTTTCTGTGGGGAAAGCTACCTTAAGTACTTTTGATTGTAATTTAAGGACTGCAGGGAAAAAAACTTAAGCTGGAGAAATAGTGGCTGGTATGGTGGGAGTTAAGGAGGTTTTGTAATGGAGCTTTTATAAAACATAAGAAACTCACTACCTAAGAATAAAGCTATAATACCATTTTACCTGTTAAAACTTTTCATTTTGACTACTCATGGCTGGATTTAGTTCTCTACAGTAGCATTTTTATGTATATGTGAGTACAGTCTTAAAAGAATGTTACAGCTATTACCTAGTTTAGGTAGGACACCTACTTTCTGTCAGTATTGCTAATAGTAATGGAAACAGTATTTTCATCATGCCTAAGCCTCATGATTTTTCCAGGTTATTGTGGAAATTGTTTCCATTTCTTTAGTGCTACCAGTGCAATTATAGATAGTGTGGAGAAAATGTGCCCTTGAAATATCCTTAGGTCTACCCTTTTTTCCCCCATGTTTAGCATGCTCTACTAATCTTTGTTTTCTCTATCGCCTGTTTTAGGGAAATTTTGTAGAAGATTCAAGAGCACTGATATCTCCATATTCTTCTGCTCTCCGTGCTTGTTTTCTATTGCAATACCCAAAGCATGTTAGGTTATTGTATTATTTTTCATGTTGTAATTAGTTTCTTCCTGGGTGGATGTGGAGGTGGGTTTTTTTGCTCGTAGATGTAAAATCCAATGTCTTTGTTCTGAAAGTGTAGTGTGACAATTTGTGGTGCTTTTAGAAGGAATTTGAGTCTTACATCTTTTCGTGTATTTGAACTTCATGCACTGTGTTTTGAGAGAAATCACAGTTGACCCAAACTTTTGAGAGCTCTTCGCGATGCCAGAGGGAGGGCTCTTTCATATGACCAATCTCTAGTACAGAATCCCCATAATGAGAAAACTGTAGCTATTTTCAGGTCCTTATGTTGGCCTCTAAAAAGCATAGTTAACAGCTTCTGCAAATCTTGCCTCTCATCCACTTCAACCCATAAAACCTTGATATTTTTTCCTGTGTTCTTTTCTGTCTAGAAATTACTTATACTGGGCTGTTCCCTCTCCCTGCACCCAGAGGAAACTAAGAAGAATTCAAAATCAGAAACTAGATGTTAGAAACTTCTTGGGATTTTGCAATGCTTGTGGAGATGGAGAGCTTATTTCAGGACATGTTAGGCCTTTGACGATAACTTCACTGTGTTGCAGGAAGCTCTTTGAATACCTGCCCAGAGGTTTTATATTGTCAGTACTAAGTCAGTTGTGTGCTTTGGAAACATAGACTGGGACTGAGGGGGAAGTGAGGATCCTCTTGCTGTACTCGATGCTGTGCCTGTCTGAACAGGTTAATCCTGTGCAGGATACTCAGAAAACCTTGTCTTGTCCATTAAATTTTGTAAAAGTGGAGGTGTTCTCCCTTTTCACCAGAGGCAACCTAAGCCACCTTGCTCCCTGCCTGGTTGGTTAGGGAAGGGGGAATTATTAGGTGAATAAGGGGAGAGGAGAGAGGAAGGTCATCATGTATTTCTCTCACTGCTTGCACAGTGTTTCCATATGCTAAAATGCTGTTTGTTATCAAAGAAAAAAGTAGTAGTTCTGTTTTGGACAAAGAAAAAAATCTGATCTTTTCTCACCATCATGACAAGCAAGTGAAGAAATAGCTGAAGTCTTCAGAAGAAACACTCATCACCATCAGGACAAAATATTAAACAGTAGTTCCTCCGAGTCACCTACATCCATGTTTCAGCTCCTATGCAATTTACCTGGCTTAGTATTGAAGTTAGTAGAAGTTGCAAGAGCACAAGGGCTTTTTCTACTTGTTTGATGACTTATGTAGGCACCCAAACAAGTGTTGAGAAGACTAATTTCAAATGAGCCTTGCAAAAGACAGCACTGGGGACAAAATTTTCTCCTTCTGAGAAATTTTAGTCTTGCCCTGGAGACTTATGGCTCAAATGAGTTGTTTAAAGTGCATTTTTAGGAAGATGCACAGCCTGATTTCTGATGGCTAAATAGGAAGTGTGTGGGATTGATGTAAATCTAAGGAAGGCATTGCAGTGTGCTGTGAACTTATCCATCTCTTCGCGAAGAGTAGAGACTGGGATGTTTAAAGCAGTACTCCTGACCTTGGGCAAGTCGGTTTTTTTTTTTTTTCTTATTTCCCACCTTTTTGTCAGTTCAGCCTGATTTTACTGTCTTTTGGGGTGAAGTATACCAAACTGGCACAGACATTTCCTAATCTTGTATGGGGTCATATCAGTACTGCTATATTACACCTAATAGTATACTTGGCACTTGATTTTTGCATACCCATCTGTGTCCCCATACTAATGCTAGCTATCAGCTGAGTGTACAAGAGCATTCCTGCCTTATCATGGACATTTACCTCCATGAAAGTGTTAATGACAAAAAGGGAAGAGGGAAGAACAGTTGGAAAATGAGGTTTGCAATTAGTAGGTGAACCAACCAATCCTGGAATTTGCTGAAGCTCCTGGGATATGGTCTGACCTGCTCTCATGCATGTGCTGCTCATGCAGCAGGACGCAAATGTTGGGGTGCAGCATGGGCAAGCTAGGTGGCTAATATTTATTGAAAATGAACTGCCTCTGAAGGTGCTGTGACAACACAGCAATGTGGAAAGACCGTGGCAAGACCCAAGGGCAGCTGTTGGGACAGTGCATCACAGATGCTCCTTTGGAAATGAGTGATTTGCTGCTGAAGTACAGCCTGGCTTGTTTGTGGAGCATGCCCTCAGTGCTGCCCAAGCAGGAAAATCCACTGTGCTGGCTGCTCATGTAGTAGCAGGATGGAGTTGACAAGTGTTTCCCTGGGAAGTTTTACAATAGGACTTTAAAGTGGTGCCCAAAAATGCCAAACTGGTGAATTGATAGTTCTGCTTACTGTATTACAGAAAGCCATACTCACCTGCATTTACTTGCTTCTTATCTGTCCTTAAACTTGGATTTTGTAATATTTATAGATCAAAACTATAGGGGAGAAGGAATGATTCAAATTCTCTTAGATTCTAGTGCAGTCCAGAAATTCACCTTAGTTGAATAATTTAGAAAAGGTACGCACAGATACAAAAGCAATGCTTTGCAGCTGTGCATTTTATGACTCCGTAATAAAGCCTGAGCTGAACTAGAAATCAAATACTTTTTTCCTAATACAAGCAGTTATCCTCTTGAGATGCTGGAGTTTGAGTGTTTGTCAATCACAGTAGGTATCTGTGCTGACCTGAGTCATAGTCATGTTGCTAGTCTGTGGTGTAGACATATTCTGGAATCTGTTGGCAGATGGGGTCAAATTAAAAAAAAAGGATGTAGGCATCTACAAAGGGATTTGGAGTTCAGCCCTAGAAGACTATCTACTATTCCCCACACTTTGTCCATGTAGCAGCATCATACTCTGAAGGTAGCTGACCTTGTTTCATAGCTCTGACTTAAACTGATGGGACAATGGGAAGTGCTGCTTTGGAGGCACAACTGAAGGAATTTGGATTGTCTAATTTTATTTCTCTCCTTAATATGTTGAGATTTCTTATCTGTTTAAAATTGACAGATTTTGTCAATTTTGTATTAGGTTTGCCCCATAAATAGCTCCCTACCTGTACTACTGTAATGTCTAAACAGTCACTCCAAATTCTAGGACTGTGGGAATTGCTAGAACTGTGGACAGTTGTAATATCTTTTAAAGGTCTTTGGTTATTTTGATACAAGAGCTTTTTCTGGAAACGTTTGGCTCCTTTTGGCCATCTTGTAACTGCACAGGAAACCATTGTGCATATTTCCTTCATTTTTGCCTGTCCTTGGAAAAAGTTTGCATCAGGAAAAGCATATTGCAAGTAACTAATACCTTTGGATATTTATAGTCAATGGGTGCTGTAGACAGTCTGCAGCTGAGCTACTGGATTACCGGATGGAAGAACAGCTTGCTTAAAACAAAAAACTCAAATAACCAACCAAACCAAAAACTGTTTTACAGAACTGTGTTTCTCATTTATTTAGGTCATCTGTTACAGGCAGTGAGGGAACTATTACTCCTGCTATCTTCATGCTGCTTGTGATTTATTTTCAACCTAAGTATCATGCTGGCATCACACAGGACATTTACAGTTTTGAACTGAGATGCCTCTCTCACTGCTTGGTGGTAATGCCCTATCAATTCCAAATGGCAATTAATGCTGTTTCCCCAAAATTACTTCTGCAGAAATAAAGTGTAATTGGAAAGTAGTTGCCCATTACAGTGATTTATCTTGTCAGTGACTGATTTGTTATTTAACTCTAAAACACTTTATTGATGTCCTTGGAAAGTGACTACGTGTTCTAAGTAAAAATGTTAAACTTATTAATCATGGTAAGTTTTCTCTGCTGGGTTTACCATATACATGAATTATGTAGGTTGTAAAATAGACTATTTATTATGCTAAGGAAATACAGTGCTGCACTACAGGCAGCACATTATTTTAGTTTTATTAGCATTGAAAATAAGAAGTTCAATAGATAAAAAGGTTAAGTACTAGTTACTTGGTTCATTTTTTTTTGTAGAGTCCCTTTGATGATAAAGATGCTGTGTCCATGGTGTATTGTTGTAATTAATTTCCAAAACCTGAAGTTCTTAAGTTGCAGCTGAGAGGAGAATCACCTCTTTGCCCTGAAAACCCCAGGGGTGATAGATTGCAACAATTTAGGCCTTTCTCAGCCTTATAGATTCCAAAATTTTTACACATCTATTATCTTTAATATTCGAAAATATCCTTTATTATGTATTGGATCAATTTATATTTCTGGTGGAAAGCAATATGACTAATAACACTACCTACCCTCCTTGCTGCAAAAGTAGTAACTGTCAAGACTATGTCAGCCTTGACTGAGTTGTGGCATTTCTCAAAGAAGTAGGGAGAGTTAAAGGAAAAGATCTGGAATATTTCTGTAGAAAGAAAAGGAGAGGGAATACAGCTCTGTTTGTGATGAGTCACTTGAGATGTCAGGAACAAGGAAAAGAACATACCAGATCCCAGGAGGAAGAGTGGACATGTTGTAGGGAAGGACCTGAAGGTCTTCCTCATGTCTCTGCTCTCCAAGATTGTGTTGTGCTATGAGCAAAGAGTAGTCAACTAAACTTATATTAATTTTCCCTTCAGTTGGAGCATTTTCTGGATCTCATGGGGAAAGATGAGCTCAAACCAGTTCATTTTGTACGTAGCCGTGCTTTGTGCAAGTCTCTCCTTTACAATTCATCGTCCTCATGACAGGAATAGATGTGACAACTGTATTGCAAGTGAGGCAGTCTCAAGACAGACGCCCTTACAAAACTGAGGGACAAAAGTCAAAATGCATCAGACCTTGGGCACTTGCCAAAACTGACTGGGCAGAGTAATTTTTTTAGCCAAAATCCTGTCAATAAAAAAAAAAAAAAAAAAAAAAAAAATTTAACAAAAGTAAAAAAAGAAAAATTTGAGCAAAGTTCTTGATGCTGAAAAAAATCAAACCCCATGGTGATGAAATCACTGCATTTTTCCATGCAATAAGGGAGTAAGGGTTGCCCCCAAAACTTCTCTTGCTACTGTGCAACAGAATGGAACATCACACCATACGCAGTGTAAGATTTCTTTGATTTCCATGTCTGATGAGGACATCTGAGAACAGGCAGAAACTCGGTCGTTATCAATTGGTATTTATTACTCACCTGTTTATAGGTTCCATTGCTAGAGCATCTGAGCAGTTTATTTACAAGACTATCCGCATCCTCTTTCTCCTGCCAGTCCTCTCTGTCACTGCAAGTGATAAAAAGATGGTCTGATTTAGGTCTTGAAGACATACGTGTGTGTTAATATCCTGTTGAATAAAAATGCAGCTTTATATAACTCCTCCTAATTTCCTTCTCTGTATAATGCCCAAAATATTCATTATACAATCTCATTTTATTACTTTACTCTTTTTAATTTTTATTTTATTCATAACAAAAACATAGGGTAAGCAGAAGAGATGAAGATCAAATACAAGACTGCCAACTGATAAAGAACATTGTAACATGAAATAGGAAATTTCATGCTATTAATATTCAATCGCAGGGAAGCAGGTAGGGCGGGATGGTTGTGGAGACAAATCAAAAAGGTGTGGGATGAACAGCAGGCTTGGAAAGGATTCTTCTACCTGAAAAATGGTCTGAATCATGATTGTCCTCTAAGCAGCAAAATAGCTGGGAATGTTGAAATTTACTGACATGCATCCTCACTATGGAAATCCTTCATCCTATTTCTTAACTGAGATAATATATGAATAAACCTTTTGCTTTTTAAGAAAAAATGCTTGAGGAATTTGGCCTCTTGGACTCCTGTCCAGCTGCAGATCTGGGAGAGTGGGTTTATTGCTGGACAAGGTTCACAAACTACCTTGTCTCATTCCTGACCCGTAAATAATATTCCATATGGAATGTGCTCTGTGCAGGGTGTGCATATGGAACTGTCAGCTCATATTTGGTCCAAATAGGTGCCAGCCTGTGATGTAGCTGAATGGAGGAGCCAACCTGTATCCCAGCTTGAACATCAGCTTTGGGCGAGGCTTGGAGCAGGGTGTATTTTTTGTCTGAGGGAAGGCTGTGTGAGTGTCTGATGAGGAAGTAAATTATTCAGGTTTAACACTACATAACGCAGTTTGTGAGTTGGACAACAATGATATGAAATAACAAGAGACACAGTCTCCAAATTCCTGCTTCTCTCTGGGCTTTGATATGTTCCATGAGCACAAAATTACTCACATATCTATGCACTTAGTGGCACTTGCACTTGACTTTTGACAGAAGGTCCTTAAACCTTGATCCTCAAGTCTACATTTTAAGCAGTAGCCATTAAAATGAAAGTATTTCAGTTTTTGAAAGTAACACTGTCTAATTTATTGATTTCAGATGTTCAAGATATTGGAGGGTGGCACTTGTGGTTTCTGACATTTAGGGGTGGCCAGGTCATGGATGAAGAGATCTCTTCTTCTTGTCTATCTGTAATGTGTGTGTGAGGTTTTGCCCAATCAGTGTCTCTCCAGAACTGATGTTCCCTGCTCCTCGGGGCTCCTTCTGGTTTCCTCGTCAGCAGTGCATGGTCCTGTCCTGATTGACTGGGTTCATGCAAACTCTTGCCTGTGTGCCTGCTTTGCTAAGACGGCTGAAGACAAAGTCAAGCAGTAGGTGCAAAGCACAATGGCAGTGAAAGGCTGAAGGACATGGAGATGGGTGCTTTTCAGACTATTTGACAAGCCTTAATCCACTTTTGTACTTTAGTAGTTGATTTCATTAGCTTGGCACTCCCTGTCTAAATATAAAAAATGCGTGCTAAAAAATCGATTACTGTCACTTGTCAGTGTGCCTCATTTACCCTGCCTCAAATGCCTGGGGATAATTGGCAACAGTGGAAAAGTTAGAAGCATCCAACTGTCAGCAAGGTTGCAAAAGCACAAAACAGGCTTTCCTATCATGACATTGGCATGTCAGCTTTGCAGGGGTTTTGAAGCTGGATTTAAAGGGATGGTTCCCATTGCAAGCTCATTCTTGCTCATAAGAGCCTTCCCTCTGTGAATTGCTCTCTTGGACAGGCCATTCCTTTTTCCCAGCTCTGAAAACTTGTCTGTAAGCAGTTTTCTGTGAAAGTCAGTTCAAAGAGCTGAAAGTGCTACTTAGGGAAAAAAACCTTTTTGGGACTTATAACTCTGAAGTAAGTCCGCGTGCATAAATTTTCAAATTGGTTCCTCAGCTTGTTCTTGCACTGGAGTTTTCATGGAGTCCCAGGAAGTTTTTCTGAGAGGAGGCAAACCTTTTGAGTCCATGTTTCTTGGGAAACACTGGAGAGCTGGATGTACTTGGATGTACTATAGTCTTCTTAGTTGAATATGTACCTATGTGCCTTTGGAAATAGGTCCTGACAAAGACTGTAATTTCTCCAGAGTGCGTTGTATTTTAGTTCTTCTAATCTATAATATTTTCAGACTCTGCATATTGATCAATTTCTTTTTTTTTCTTTGGGGATGTTAAGAATAATGATGAAGATTAAAATCTTAGTACAGGGAATCTCTGCTGGATTGCTATGGGTTTTTATTATTTCTAGTTAATCAGCAGTAATAAATCTCAGGGTGTCTGTGGGTTGTGCTCCATGTCATCAGTTACTATAGCTCTGTGGACCAAACCTTTAAGTTTTGCAGTTTAAAGTATATTACTTGATGGAGCAGCTGAGCTTTTGCCCTGTTATTTTGAATGATATTCCATAATAGTATTTAATGTGGTGTTAACTTTCAACAGGCTCATGACTAAACTAGAAATGAAATTTTTTGACATTTGTCTGTTGTTCACTAGGGTTGATGTGCAGTTTGGTATCCTTTTCAAGTAACATTGCATCTTGCGCAGATAACATGCTTGGAACATGAGTTGTCAAAAGATTCTACCAACAGAAAGGTCAAATCACTTAAACATGGTTAAAATATAATTACTGAAAACACTGTTGGGCTGCTTCTTTGCATTTAGTTAAAATGTTTAAAGAAAGTCTGTAACTCCCATAGTTCTGTTTTCCTGAGATAAATACAACTGAAATAGATAATGCAGAGAAAGAAGAAAACATCTTACGCTTTAGCATAATTTTAGGGAAATAAAACTAAGCACCCTGACTTGACAGGGAGGCATTCTCTGAGCATACGTTGCAAGCATGTTTGTCTCTCAGTGCAAATTAATTACTAATTGCCTGTTTTGTGATGTGTCGAAATTAGCTCTTTCTTTCTTATCATAACTAGAGACATCTTTGCCTCCTACTTCTTAGGGAGGTCAGGGCTTCAGCCTGCTCTGGAATCCCAAATGAGATTTGTTAGTCAGGCGTAGCAAAATCTAATCTCATCCAGAGAAAAAGAAAAAAACAGACCAGAAAATGATCTGATTTTCCGATTTCATGGCCAAGGTTACCCCGGAAAGTGGCATTTAAAGCCCGTAACTAAGGTGGCATGCCAAACTAAGCACTAATAACCGAGCAACTGTGTGGAAAGATATTGCTTTAACAATTTTACAGTTGCTAAGTGTGAAAATTGTAGTGTGGGCAAGCTCCTGGAATCTGTGGCAATTGGTTCAAAGAGCTGAAATTGATGCTCAGTTAGAAAACACTCTCAGCCCCTGTAACTCTGAAACACCGATGAGGTCGGCCCCTGCTTTTGCTGTTCAAATATAAGGCTGAACAGCTTCATTAAAGAGACTTTTTTTTCTCTGACAATAAAAAAAAAATAGCAACAGCACCACATATTGTTGGTTGGTAGCTTGATAGGATGGTGTTACCAATGGGATCTTGTGCCTTACAGCCCTGAAAGAAAGGGGATTAGGTGGCGGCACTGAAAAGATGATGCATTTTTGCTTGTTCTAACTGCTGTTCTGCTTTTGCTTCTTAGACATGTGCACTTCTTGTGCACGTGTGCATGCTTGCCTTCCTTGAGCTATGCCTGTGTACATCTCTGTTCTCTGAAAATACCTCCCTGGTGCAAGACATTAGGCATAGATGTCTTTGGGATGGGAAGTGTGGAGGGAGCAGCTGGAAAGGAAGCATATGTTCATGTTTGTGAACTTTTCTCTGTATTGGTTAGCACTAGAAGTAGTAAGACATCTTGGAAGAATAATCTGTTGAATGAGTTTGTACAACAAAGGCTGGCTGCTATCTAGCCAGATATTAAATCAGCCAAAGGCCACTGCTTGTCTTCTATAGATTATCAGCCAGCCTTCCTATCCCAGCACAGTGAAGCACTCGTACTGTGGCCTGGATGTAGTGAGGGCTTGTAAAACTGTGTTGTCAGACCTCCCTTCTTTGGCAGCAGAGTTGGCCTTTGCCGTCTTATGCAGCAAATGCACAGGGACTGTCCGAGGGACATGTGTGGTGACAGACCCACTCCAGCAGAGGTGGCTGGGCAGCCAGAGCCCTGCAGCAGCAGGAGACTTTGCTGGGACTGGAGGCACTTTGCAGAGCGCCTGATGGCCCTCAGAGAAACATGTGTGGGAGCAGAGTTGTCTACAGCATGAGATGTTCTTGCCTGCTGTGGCTTCAGGGTGTGCTCGAACTTGGACGAAGGCACTTTGGGCCAGGCTGCAGCCACGCTGTGGGTTGACCGGCTGTCTCTAAAAGGCTCTGGGTAAGAAATTGCCATCAATGTTAGGTAGGTGCCCAAAAGTGCTGATTATAGTAGTCCTTTCTGTGAATGTGAGAGGCCTGAGATGATTCCTCCTTCTGGCTGATCCTGTATCAGTGCCTTTGCAGCTGAGATCATTTGAATGCCCAAATGAGGCTGCAGGGATCAAGCTTTAGGTAGCTGTTAGTTAAGGTTGTGGCTCTTAATCAGCTGGCATTAGTGAGGCTTGGGAAATTACCCCAGTTGCTCTTGGGTTGGGGGTGGGGAGAATGCTAAGCCTTATCTCTTTGAAAATATATTTATAACCTGCCATTGAAGAGTTGGTCCTGGCCTGTGCGTAGCACAGCTAGGGAACTCTTCAGGGCCCGTGTATGTTTTGTGAAGACTGTCATTATTTTTTCCCCCACTGTATTTCTGCCATTGTAAGCCTTGAGGTTCTGTGTGTCTTTTTTGTAATAGCTGGTTTTAACTCTTTTAAAAGTGAAGATTCCTGTGTGATGACACTAGAAAGGCAAAATGTGTTGGTGGTTGGATGGGCTGCAATAAGCTATTTTTGCACAAATTTATTCTCTCACATCATGTTGTTGTCAGCATGTCATGTTTCCAGAAGCAGAAGTCTAAAGCACCTTATATTTAACTCTCTCCAGAGAGGGACTGGAGCCTGGCATGCTCATGTGGAGTAACAAGCTCTTGTCTTTCAAGGACAACCCATTTGTCCCATGGGCTGCCTGATGCAGGCAATGAGCATTTGGGTAGGTGAAACCCTCACTTGTTGGGTGGGAATGAAGGAGTGCTTCAGCACAGGCTTCTGCCGTGGCTGTGCAGCCTGACAGCAAGTGCTCAGAGCTGGCTGACTTGGCCTAAAGATTGTGAGTTAGTATTTCTCTTTTGGTTTTTGGGAGAAAGCTCAAAAAGCATCAGAGGACCGAAGAACAGAGAGGGCTTCCACCGTTCTTGTGCTAGTTCTTGTTTGTCATAAGCACTAAATCATGTAATCCTGCCCATAATCTCAATATCTTTACTGCACCACTTGCTCCAAACAAACTGGTCTAACCTCATTTGGAAACAAAAAGCTGAAGTTTAGACTTTCTCCATATGGAGACTCCTGATGAAATGAAAGAAAATTAAAGGAAGTGCTTCTTCAGTGCTTTCTGTAGATCCCTGTATCACCAGCTACTCCATTTTGGAAGAATTATGAACCATGTGTTGCTGCTGCCAGCGTGCCAAAAGGAGACTTTTACAAAGAAAATGCACATGTGCAGAGCTTAAGCCTCTGCTTTTGGGGGCCATGTTATCTGCTTGAAATGGGTGAATTAAAGCAGTCCCAGAGTGTGTCTTTGCAGCCCATCCCTACCTGCTCCTCCAGACATGCTGAAGTTTTGTAAAGAGGCTGGGAGAGACTGAGAAAAGCTATCTCCCTTTGGGGAGCAGCCTGAGGAGAATCTGACACATCTGCCAGCAGCTGTGATGTGGAAGGGTTTTAAAGCCCTGGCTGGGATTTTTGGGGGTTGGGTGTGGGTGTGGTTTGGGTTTTTGTTCCTTTTCTTCATTTTCCTTNCAAGGGAATTGATTATATTTGCACTCAGGTTGTATTGCAGTTGTAATCTATGACAACTCTGGATGTACGTTTGCCAGATTTCCATGTTTTTCTTCTTAAACAAAAAAAATTGTTTAGAGCAGGCTCAGTTTAAAGATGCTAGAAAGGCTGTTGTTTCAATGGGTTACTGAAGGGTACAGAACAGAATATTCTGCATGGACATTTGTAATCACATCCACTAACATTTTTCTAGTGCCTAGATTGCACGATATGTATTTACCAACATAACTCTGGTTTATCAGACATTTCTAAACTAACCCTTCATTCATGTGCTTTACTGCATCAACAATGTTTCTTGCAGGCAGAGATGTTGGGACTCCTGCCTGTCTACTTCCTAAATGAACAGATGTGACCTCATACATTTAAAGTGACACACAGGAGATATTTCTGGGTTTATCAGTAATGGAGAACAAGAATTGCTTACATTTCTATCTAACCTTTTTTGGTCACGGGGGGAGGAGAGTTGGGGATGGATATCACTGTACTCGGTGGTTCAGTCTGTCACGTGCCTGAGTCTGAGATGTCACTGCTGGCTGACTGCTGGTATCTCTGTGGGTGGCAAGGCAGCTGTTAAAGGCTGTGTTTTTTATGTCTCTATCCACCTTCTAAAATGTAAGGGATGGTGAAATGGGGAGTAAATGACTGGAGCAGGTAGATGTTCCAGCCTTGGCAGAGGTCAAGGATGCATTGGGTTCAGACCTTACCTACACTGGAGAAGGGTTGGGTCTAATGATGCCATTTCTGGAAGACATTATTTCACTGTCAGCTTTCTGACAGAGGCTTTGAAAAAAGGAAGGTGCCCAGGCTGCTTACTTTCTTCTCCAATGAAGAAGCAGCACAACTCCTTCTAAAGTCTGGGCTTTGTTTTACAGTCAGGCAAAGTAGGTTGTCTCTGCTTCTGAACTGGTGGCTAATCTACTAAGTAATGAGCCTCTCTTTTTTTAAGAAACCTTCAAATGATGAAGCATTAGCTCCTAAACAACCTAGGGTAGCAGCATCTGGTGTGTCTATTAAGCCATATGCACTCAAATTCAATATAGCAACACAAAAAGACAGAGTGAACATTAATTAAGAAGACAACTGATAATAAGAACTGACTCCTGTAGAGATGATCTACTTGAAATACAGTTTGGTTTTAAAAAAAGAAAATGAGAAAAAAGTAAACCTTATTGGCAAAAGATGAACTTTGAATATTCTAAAAAAACCCCAAACAAACAAAAAACTAAAACAGAAACCAGCCCACANNCACCCCAAAAAAAAAAAAAAAAAAAAAAAAGAAAAGACAAAACCCACAAAAATACCCCAACATATGACATTTGAATAATGTTTCATAACTAGCCAAGGAGGTGAAGGTTTAAATGTGGATACCTGGTTGATAAACAGGTATTGTGCAGCAGTGTTCTGCGGGGCGGTGTGGATTTAGTACTGTGGATAGAATAAAAGAATTTCAGACCTGAGGTCAAGACCCAGTGGATTCCTTTACTGGGGTACATTGTGTTCTCTTGGCCATTTCTGCAAGCTCAGCTGGCCGGAAACTTCCCTGGACTAAGAAAGAAAGATCTACCTGTCTCAATTTAGATCCCCTGCACTAGCAAAGGCAGTGAACTTCATTGGTATGTATTAGTAGGCTTGCACAAAAATAAAGCATTTGCCCTGGTATCTTTGCTGCAGTCTGATGTCCAGGTGTAGCAGAGTCAATTGGAGGGTGCTGTCTTGTTTGTGATGAAAAAGGTTAATATGTGCCTTGTAAACTGTTCTTATGATTTGAGTTTGTTTCAGTCCTTGTCCCATTCTCCCTTGTGATCTCTTCCCCATGGCAATTCTGACCAAAAGCCCCAGATGCTGGTATAAATTAGCCTAAATGAGCAGCCATGGTGCTGTATGGGAAGAATGCAACTAAAGCTTTTGAGGGTGTATAAAGTATGTGCATCATCAACGACGCTTATTGCTGGGGACATTGTTATTACAGTGACTATCAAGTGTGTTCCATGAAAGTTTCTGAATTAAATTAGAAACCTTTAAAGTTCTTCTCATAACTTTGACAAGATAAATTTTATGGAATGCAAATACATGAGTTTTGGACTAGAAGTGGAAATTATTTAAACACATTAATTATCTAGCAATTCTTAGAGGAAAGATCATTTAGAAAAAATAGTTTCCAATGAAAACTTTTTTAACAACCATAATTATAGATGCATCTCAGTACTTTGCTGTAAAGGAATCCAGATGATGAGCAACTGGAGTGTGTCTGAGTTCCCCCAGCATCCATTGCTCCTTTTGGCAAAATAAACTCATGGGTTGTAATAACTGTTTAGTAAAAGTCTAGCAACTTTACAGATGTGTTTGAGACCATTTTTACCTGCATTTTCCCCACATGGAAAGCCCTTCTGTACTAAGCAGGTCTTTTTTTTTCCCCATGTATATCCTCATGAAAAATTCAGTCTGAATTTCTTGTCATACCAAAGCCAGGAGCAAAAAGTAGGAAATGAAGCCATCTCATCTTCCAGCACAATCAGATACATAAAGCTGTAGCTAACATCTTAAATGGGAAAGGAGTGGTATCTGTTGCATATCTTTTAACATGTGCATGTATACCTGTATGTACACTGGTGCATTTTTGTAGGCATTCTGACTTTTAAAGGATAGAATCCTGAAGGTAAAGTGAACATTGGAGAAAAATAGAACTTTTTTTTTTTCCCTCTTCCATTGGACTAGCTGAGTCTTAGTTAATGTAAGTTACAGGCTACAAGTCTGAAAGTGAGGATTTTGCTTTGTGGAGTCACCATAGTACACCAGACTCCAATATTCTAAACTCAAAGATAAAAATAAGCAGAGAGAAAATAAAAATATTTTTAAATAATCTCTGCATGTAAATGCTTGAGCAGCTCTCCTTTAGATCCAAAAGATACCAGGATGCACATTTCTGGTGCTAACAGAAGCAGTTTTTCCAGCCCACAGCAGAGAGTGATTGCTGCTTTCATGTTCATAGGGAAAGTAGCAAACATCTTCCCACACATGGATAGCATTAAAAGAACCTCTGATTTATGATAGTCTGAGTCCTGATGCTTGGAGATGTGCAGGATGCATGCAAACTGCAGCTTGCCTTGAGATGCAAGTGTGTCTGCTTGCTCGTAAAAGGTAAATGTGTTTATCTCAAAGGCAGAGTTGTCTTGTCAAGCAGCCTACACTAATGGCCAGGAGGTCTGACCTACTTGATAGGATCCTGTTAAATGCATGTGTGATACAGAGATGGCCTGTATATCGTATTCAGACTGGGAGCTGAACTACATAGGCTCAAAGAATTAAGCCAGCCTCTGCCATTGCATTGCACTCATGAGAACTGGCCAAAAACTGAGGTCTTGGATTGTTGTTGTCATTGTTTTGTTGTCTCTTCTCTTGTCTCTTGCTGGTGTGCTGCTGTTTATAAACACAGCCCTTCCAGGTCCTATCATGGAAAAATCAAAAGGAATCTTCAGGTGATGTTTCAGACCTGACATGATTTCAGCAAAACCATACAATGAACCCAAACTGACTTCTTGTTCACAGCAGCCACTGCCTTATCAGACTTGGTAACGTTGCCAAACATTGTAAGCCATTGAGTTATGGACTGGTGATTGCCGTAGTTGTCATTATTAATCTTATTTCAGATTTCGTGATTTCCATTGCCACAAGTGTCCCTTTTCATTTCACTCCTCAGAAATTGATATAGTAGGCAGTTTTGAAAGGATTTTGGCTTCACTTCCAGTGTTAGTTTGAATACTTGAAAATAGCATTCTTGAATTGTAGAGAAATACACACCTACTAGTATGCTGGAGTTGCCAAGAATAAATCACTGCAGGATTTTTCCCTGTCCAGAAGGCTTACCTATTAGTCAGGTAAGTGGATTTGCCTTGAAAACATGCAGCAAATTCAACTGTTGATGATTTTAAACTCCACAAACTAAATCTGTGCATCTACAGGAGGACTGCTCTACTTCATTTACCTAGAAGCAAAGCTGAAAGATTAAAAAGGGTCAGAAATGCATTTGACATCTGTGGCACAAACACAGTCAAATCTTCATCTTGGGGGAGGGAGGGCCTTCAGGTAATGGGATTTAGGAAGTTTGTCCTTTTTAAGACCTTGTTAGGTGATGTGATTCCCTTGCCACCTAGTAGCAGGCCAATAATGAGACTTTTGATGGCTGTCACTCAGCAGGGAAGTGAATGAAGTTAGATGATGGTGATAAATTGCTTGCCATGTTGGCTGCAGAAGGGGTTAGGACAGGGCAATTGTCTGCCTGAAGCAATGTGGAGCAGGTGCATTCACACCTTTGCTCAGTAATGGGAAGTGCATTATATTAGACTTAATCTGTGCATGCACATGACAGCGAGTGCTGCTAGGTATTGTGGGGTTATTATTGTCAAAAAATCCTAAAAAAGCAGAAGAAAAGCTAGGTAGTAGCAGAAATATCTTGTCTGACAAGGTCAGTAGACTTCCAGAGAGCACCATTGCTGTTATGTAGGGCCAGCAAGTTCCTGGCCCTACATTTCCATTCAATCCGCTTAATTTTTTTCATCAGTTTTCTCTGTGCAAAGCACTTTTGGCCTCCTCCAGAAAATGCCCCACACCTTTTCATCATGACTCTCATCCTCTCACTATGGATTTCTTGCTCTCTGCAGTGGTTCCTTGCCTGTGAGACAGTACTATAGCTGACTTTTACCCTGGTCATGTGTGGTGGGTTCACCGTGGCTGAATGCCAGGTGCCCCCCCAGCCGCTCTATCACTCCCCTTCCCAGCTGGACAGGGGAGAGAGTAAGGGTGGAAACAAAAGAACCAGCACCAATCGTGGGTTGCGATAAGGCAGTTTATATTTATACAAATAGCAAAAGCAAAAGCAGGTGCGCACACGCAAAGCAGAAGTCAGCAACTAATCTCTGCTTCCCATGTGCAATGATGGTTGGCCATGTCTCTGGGAAGCAGGGTCCCTACGCATGTGTCGGATGTTAGCAGGCAACCATCGGAGACAATGAGTGCCTCCCCTTCCTGCTTCCTGCCCCAGCTTTTGTATCTGGGTTGACATCATATGGTATGGAATATCCCTTTGGTCAGTGTGGGTCAGCTGGCCTATTTGTGTCCCCTTCCAGGATCTTGCCCTCGACTGAACAGTGAGTGCTGCGCTCAGTGGTAGCCAAAATATGGGTGTGTTATCAACACCAATGCAGAGCACAGCACTGTGAGGGCTCCTATGGGGAAACAAATTCTGGCTCAGCCAGACCCACCACATCATGTGAAGGGCAGGGATACTGAGTAGAATTGTGTAGGAAGGAGTGATACTCCAGGAGAAAATATCAAGGAAAGGTATTCCGTTAAGGATGTAAAGTGCGCATAATGGAGAAAAACTTACTAGAGATGGTCCAGAGAAACGATACAACTATGTAAAGAAAATACATCTGGACCTTTCCAAAGGGAACTTTTCTTGGGGCTGGAGTTGGAGGATCAGCTAAACTTTTCCTGACTGAATTTCTTTTATCAATAGCCCTTTGTTTGCGTCCCTGCTTTCATTGCTGGACAAGCTGAAGAACAGATTCTTTCCCAGGTCCCCAGTTGCTGAGATATGGCAACTGGAGTCTGTGAGCAACATTTGTACCATACTCAAGATGATCTGGGCAAATGCAGTCCTTACTTTGAGTGTTGTCTGTAGTGCTAAGAGTCTAAATATTAATTTGTTTTCAATTCAGTTTTGGGCAGAATTAATCCTGAGTCGAACAAAATTATAGTGCAAGCCCTAAACCAGTAAATCTTCTTCCAGGCTTTCATGCTGACTCCTTAGAAATAGCCTTTCAGCTGTCTGCATTACTGTGCAGCTACACTAGTTTGACTAAGTTTGTTTTCTGAACTAAATCCTTGTTGGTTGTTTTGAATTTTTAGATTTCCAATAGAAGCAACCTAAACTTAGGCTTCCAAAGGTTTATCCAGGGACATAACTGAAAGATGTGGAGTAAAACTTCTATCCCATTGAAGCTAATAGTGAGCCGTCAATCACTCCTGGTTTTCAGAGGGGATTTTATTAAGTCACTTGGAGTATCTAGGCACTTACACATACAGCAAAAGACAAAAATCCACACTCATTTCTTGCCTAAGTGTAGGACCTTTCTAAACAGTCTGTGGTACTGGGAGTGATTTGGATGTTGGTTGCCAGATTATTAAAGGTTGGGTTTTTATGATTCGACATGCAGGACTTTTGGCTTAGAGAGTTTTTACCTAACATCTTGCTGGAGTAAATGAATGTCTGCAAAGGGTGCTAAGTATTTGCTAAATTTGAACCTTTTTTTGGTTTTAGAGGCCAAATGCCATTTTCCTTCTAGGAGGGAGCAATGTCTAGTAGCAGTTCATAAACATACCCTCACTGTATCCAAAGCAATCCAGAGAAATTTACTGGACGTGGTTATGGGGGGGAAAAAATCAAAATTAAAAAAAAAAAAAAGCCTGCTAAAGTAGTATCCTTGATTAAATTTGAATTTGCCATATGGGATAAAAAACGTCTCCCTTCATAAGGGATGTACTTTACGAATCACTTCTCTGTGGTGGTGGTTGATGGAGGCTTTAACAGGGCATATGCTTGGAATTTAGCTTGGGCACAGACACAGCTGCAAAATTTCTGTCCAGCAGCAGAAATTTCCTCATGTCTATCTTTCCTGAAATCATTGCAGGAACATATACGTGCCTTTATACCTCAACAGCAAATGCTTCCATGGAAAGGAGGTGAAAAATATAATTCTCCCCCCCAGGTTGCTCTTAAGAAATATTAATTACTCATAAAGCTATAGGTAAGTAATGAGGAGGGCGAAAACAGAAGGGAGAGGCCAGGAGGGAGTCTGAGGTCCAAACACCAGCACAATATAGGGTTGAGCTGAAGGCACTCTCACTGCCGCGAAATCCCCAGGTAAACAGCCAGTGTTCTAATAACAAATGTCACTGCACAACAAAACAAAAGGGCTTTCTATGCCTGGCTAGGACAGTCACTTGCCTGCAGCCCCTCATTTTCTCAGTTAATCTGAGTGCCAGTGGATTGGATCCTGCTTTTGGGGCTCACCTAGGGACTAGAGGGTGCAGGGTCTCCAGCATTGCTGGGCACTGCAGGCACAGAAGCCTGTTCTGTAACTACCACTACATGTCTCTTGTAGATGTATTTTGCAATAATCAGTTCATCTAGCTACACAGTCAAAAAGTCAGGATTTTAAAAATACTTCGTTTTCTGAATTACAAATTGTAGTGAATTTTTTTTAAAGCAGGTGTTCTCATGGTGTGAGATGATCTAGCTGGAACAGCAACACAAAATCTTCCAGTGCATGCAAACCAGCATGATTTCCCATGCATATGTATAAAAAGAGAGGAACTATTTGTATTTTCCCCAAAAGGCTCTACTGATGTCTGACTTATTACCACAGGTCTTCCAGCAGAATGACAAAGAAAACAATAGTTTTCCTCTGTGGTCTCATCGACTCCCTTTAAGAGTTCTGGCTTGGTATTAACAAGTAAACAATGTTTGCTTCTGCTAGATTGCCTTATGCTACAGAGATAAAATAAAATTACCAGGAAGAGAAGGTTTTATAAATGAGTTACTGGGGAGTTTTTTCCTTTCTGAAAACAACCCAAACCAAATACTGCCAACTGAAAGGAATAAGGGGAGAAGTCACTGAAAGAAGGAGGTGATTGGATATATATTAATTGCATTTGTAGGAGTACATTATTGCTGATTCAATGAAATAAGAAAATAGTTTAGGCTTGCCTGAATGAACATTACTTTATCTAATCAACCCTTTCTAAATTGGTCTTAATGTACTTCTATAAATACATTATTTCCAAACCCCAGGTTGTGTGGGCAGCATCAATTCTGCTCTGACACTGAAATATGCCCACCCATTCCGTGTTGGAAAGCATTATACCCTTCCCCCACATGCCCCAGGAAGGATAATGGACCACGTGTGGCAGAGTGGGATGGGTTTTTTCAGTGGTGGGGTGCCAGCTTCTCTGTAGGCAGGCTGCTGAGCACAAGCCTGGGCTGCCATATGAATAGGGCTGATTTTGGTGACCTTCTGGTAGCCTTCTCCTTCAGGCCAAAAGGACTTGGCATCCTAGTGCCCATGAGACTCTGGAGTCAGTTGCTTTTCCAGGGGCATGGGAAGCCAAAATGCTTTGGTATTCAAGTACTGAGAAAACTGTGGCTTGGGACTCGCTGCCAGGGTCACTTTGGGGGTTTTAGAAGATAACCTTCAAAATGTGATACAGCAGGCTTATTTCATTAAGAAAAAGAAGGATGCACTGCTAAAGTTTAGCATAACCTTAGGCAAAGGACATGTGGTGGTATTGACTTGGGTGTGGGAAAGGGAAGAGCTGTGTGGATTTTGCCTTGAGGGGCTGGAATTGGGGACTAAACTCTTGTCTTTGTGCTAGTGGCCAGGGAATTTTCTGGCTGAGCAATTGGAGGAAGGTTTGAACACAGGCTGATGCTTTCTGCCTTGCTAGCAAGCATGCTCCTACCAGAAATCAAGCTGGGGCTGTCCCTTTCAACACTTTAAGTGGTTTTAATTGTGTTGTTACTAAGCTGAAATGATATATCTAAAGGTCTTCATGCACAGATCATGAAAAAGCTAAGTAGCGTTACAGGGCTGGGAAGTAATAAACCATGGATTCACGCAAAAAAACCCCCAAAAAAATAAACCAACAGCCCTTGTCAGTTTTGCCTCTGATAAGCGGCTAATTTACCTCAGAACTGGCAGAATTCCCTGTAGTTTGTGTAGGGAATTTCTAAGTTACTGTGAATATCAGAGTAATATTTGATTATCTGAGACAACTGACAAGTGTTGGAGCATGACAGCTATTGGGTAAGCAAATTCCAAAGACAGGTTGAGTCTGAATATATTATAGTGTAAAGGTTGCTGTAGGTGTGTATTATGGCCGAACAAAAAGCAGGATTGCTTAAGTCCATGATAGTAGAGACTCTGGCTACATTAGCAGTTGGGGTGACATTTGGGATGGATTTATAGGGTGGAGCAGCATGCTCTGAATCTTGCAAGGGGTCTGTTTTGTGCTGGCTGTGGCTTGGCCACTTGGAAAACGTTAGAGCATACACTGTAAGCAACATTGCCTTCCCAGGACACCATCTCCAGGTTGAGATTTATCCCCCCAGAAATCCATTTTGCACAGGTAGTATTGTGTGGTGAGAGTTGGTAAATTGGGATAGTTGAGAAGTTCACTTCAAAAATACTTTTCTGAACCAAATGTTCAATGTTAGTACATTTACATGTACTAACATGGCCTGAAAGGAACTTGCAGTGAGAAAGGAGTCAGTGTCTTCTGTCATGTCTTAAGTGAAAGGACAAGAGAAAATAGCAGGACAAGATGCACCAGGGGAGGTTCAGATTAGATATTAGAAAAAAAGGTTTCACTGAAGGAGTGGTTAGGCATTGGAATAAACTGCCCGGAAGGTGTTTGAGTCACTGTCTCTGGAAGTGTTCAAGATGCATCTGGCGCTGGCACTTCGGGGATATGATTTGGGGGTGATTTAGTTTGTTTGCACTTGCCTTATTTAAACAACTGTCCCTTTTGGCACTAAAACTTGGTAAGATCAGTAGCTTTGCTAATCCTTCTCCTCTAAACAAGGGTGTCTTTCCTCCATCAAACCATGACACTTGGCTGTGCATTTATGTGCACTTATGAAATGCACATCACTGTTACAGGACGGTTTAGAAGATCCTGTTGTGAGTGAATGGCTTAGGCAGCAAACAGGAGAGGCCTTTAGCAAACAAAAATACAAGCTCTTTGAAGACAGTGAAAGCAGCCCAAAAGTTGTCTGTCATCTAAGAAGGGTTTAAGAGACATTTATTGTCCCTCTTGTGACAGTAACCAGGATTTTGGTGCATAACCAGCACTGTAGCAGCGTGGTTCTCACCCCAGTATACTGCCTCAATGGGTTGTGTCCCAGGTTATGTCCATTTGATACCCAGTGGTTGGAGAGCAGTCACTGGTAAGACTGTAAGGTGATAAGGTATCATGCATGGCGCACAGTCAGCTCACACTGCTTAGGAACCTGATCCATGAGAAACCCAAAGTTAACACAAAATTAAATCTAACTTGGAAACTACAGCTGAGGAACTCATGACTATTCATTTTAGGTGCTAAAATGTCTGTGGGGTTGGGGATTAGGAGGGATGCTGCAAGGTTTGCAAGGTAAGGTCTCTCAGGGGCAGGAGTGTGGAGAGGTGGTAGCTGTTACACTGTGGGGCGTTGCAGAAGAGGAGGCTTAAGACAACGACATCAGACAATATTTGATCCCTGCAAGGTGATATGAAGTTTAATGCATAGCCTTCTGCAAAAGCAAAAACATCACCACTTGTAACCTTTTAAGCAGCAATCTCATTGAAAGGAAATAACAGATAGAAATCTGGATTTTTATTTATTTGACATACTTTAGAAAAGATGAGAGCTAGTTTCTACATTTGTTCATCTTGGGAATGGCATACAGCTCTCCGAGTAAGCCACACGTAAGTTTCACAGACTGTGGTGGTCTGTTTTGGTTTTTTTAAGTGTTATCAGGTAAATCCAGAGACGAGCAGATAATATACTCAGCTTGAAAATGATAAGCACAGAGATATGAAAGCCATTTCTTTCTCTGCTGTTGAAATGGAAAGATTAGTGGAAATGTCATGTCTTAGAATTCATGAAGCAATGTTTCCCTAATCAACTATCAGAATAAATTGCCAGAGTGCAGTATATTTATTTCTTTTACACGAAAAGACTCTGGCTAAAAGCATGCTGAAGCAGGCGCTATAAATATATGTAGAAACCCTTATACATAATGTTCCACATTACAGGGCTTATCTCCTAATTGTGTTATGCCTCTGATTAGCTACTATAAAATAGCTCAGCATTGAACTTCATAAATACTTGCCATAACATGCTCTGCAGGAGGGGCCTGCCCAAATGCAGTGCTGCTCGCTGCCTGTTTACCTTGGCTGGGGGAATGGCCCACATGTGTCTGATGGCGCTGCATCCTTTGACTCTGGAGCAAGTAGGACATAAAGATTGGCTTTTGCTTCAGAAGAGGTCTTGGCAGTGCCTGCAAGTGATTTGATGCTTTGATGACATCTGGGTGGCCATATCCATATTGCTTCTGTCATTCCTGGCAGATGTAGAAAGTGCCAGATTTAAGAAGCATGGTCATTAGAATTTGAATGAGCATATGATACAGGAATATCTATTATATATACATATAATTATAAAATATATATATGTATGCATACACATGCCCCGCTGCTCCTCAGCTGAAGGTATCTGCCCCATCACATGAGTGAATTCTCAAAAACCTAACAAATTATTTAGACTAATAAGCTTGCTTCACTGAAGCAAGTGAGGGAGAGATCATTCCAAGTGCTCTGCTGACAGGTCTGGAGGGACAATAACTTCTGACTAGGAGCATGATTGGGGCAAATAAACTCTTACTCCATTAGAATTAGGTACAGGAAAGGAAACATGCCCTCAGCTGTTCCTGGGACGATATGATCTTTGCGCTTCCCTGTTCTGTCAAGGGGAGCAGACTGGAAAATAGCTCTGCTTATTTCTGATGCTGTGTGAAGAGCAGAGAGAGGAAGGTGCCCCCTGGTAAAGAGAGGTCACAAGGTAAGTAGGAGCTGAGGGACATAAAGCAGAAAAAGCACCAAACCTGACGGGACAACACAGGATAACTCCCCACTTACTGACCTTGTAATGCGAACCCCATAGGCCCAGTAAGTGTGCCAAAAAATATTGCATGCTATTATGAGGTTATATTACCTTTTTTTATCCAGCATGGACAAAACTCATGCTCTCTGGTCTGGGCTGAGATTTGTAGTGCTGCAGGATGTTAGTGCTTTTCTGATTACAGTACTGTGGGGAAAGGAGACTTCCATGCATCCCTCTTGCTGCTAGAAGGCTGACAGCCTGTGCTTATGCCTGCATGTGTATTGTCAAGGGTTATTAATTTCTTTTGGATGCAAAACTAAAATTAGTGTCCCTTGGCTTTTTCCTGACTGAAAATGGCTTTTTAAATATGTAAGAATCAGAAATCTTTTTTTTTTTTTTTGATACCCAGGTCCTTTCCTGAGTCTATCATTCTCATGACCATTTGTCATTAGGCACAGCGGGCAGGAGGTTAATTGTAATTGCATGGTCATCTGGACCATTGTGTGATTTGAAGCAGAGTTTCTCTGCTGTGTCAGGTCCAACAGTATATTACTTGAAAGCGTTACTGCCAGGTTGCTCTTTAAATCTGCCAGAGGGAACTGAGGAAGAAGTGATTTAAGCCTTCGATTTAGTGCTCTCCTCTTGCTGTCCGCTTCAGGCCACTTTACTAGCTATAGCAGAATGTGAGCAGAATTAAAATACAACATTTTTAAATAAAATAAAATCAAAAGTAGCAACTGAGAAGGTGGAACCCTTCATCTTGGTAACTTAATACCATGTATCTTTGTTGACAACTCTATATGTAAATCACTAATTATTCTAAACTATTCAGTTCCCCTCCAGGAGATCTACACTTCAACATTAAAGGCTGGCTATAAGGAATGAAAGCCTTGCACCAATTCCCCACAGGTTTTATTAAGCTGCGGAGAAAACCCAAGGTTTTTTTTGCATCGTAAATAACAGTGATAGAGAGGTCAGCAATTTACCTACATCAGCGGAGATTACTGGGATTGGCACCATAATTGTAAGCACTTTACAGCTTCAGTAATACATATTTTCTACCTCGGTGGAGCAGCAAGGTAAGGGGAACACAACTGGCTCTGTTCAGCTGAGGTCTCCTTTCATCACTTTAGGACAGAGGTGATATACAGAAATGCTGTGAAGGTGCACAACTGATCAGGGATGTCTGTTGTGGATTCTTTTTGACACAGACTTTTTCCCAGCCTTTCCTTTTTTTGGGATGGCAGGTCCTTTGCAAGAATGAGGTTGAATGGCTTTAGTGGTATCTGGTCCAGGTCTTGGTGTTGTGGCTTGGTACCACTCCCACAGACTGAGCTGCAGGTTGGTTGCTGTGCATACGTGGGGTTGGCTGTGTGCAGGGTGCCGTGATCTCTGATATGTTTCTGATTATGAAAACTGGGTTTGGCTGCATGGCCTTTGAAAAGAGAGGGCAAGGGGAAGATGCCTCTCTGCAGCCTGGTGTAAATGGAGCATGAGCAGTTGTCATGCATCCCAGAGGAAGAAAAGGCAAGCCCTTGCCTGGTCGTGCACATTCTAGGGAGCATTGGTGTGGCTAATGCTGTCTAGAGGCCCTATGGTGATGTTGGCGTTTGCTGCAAGGTACGATCTGGTTTAAACCCCACTAATTAATACTTTTGTTCTGAGTTTTAACTTCAGTTATGTATTCAGTTTTGCTTTTAAACTGTTCTTGCAGAGATGCAAGAATTGCCCAGACTATCCAAATCCCTTCCTTATCTTTATACACCAGCCAGTTACCACAAATCTCTAAACTCTGGTTACAGTCTTGTTTAAATGCTATATTCATTTTCTGTTGCTTCATCTTCATAGCTATTTCTTGCTGTATTTCATTGTAAATCGTTTACTTGCTTCTGGTCCAAAGTTCTTTGCAGAGAGACACAAGATGAAAGCTTCTAAATTCAGGGCTCCGTAAGCAGAGCATGTTCCTACGTTATCCCTGGAAGAGATAGCTTCATCACCTTCTGCTTCTTTCCTCAGGCTGGAAAAAGGCAGTCTTGGAAAGCTAAACTTCCTATTTAGATTTCTTCTTAAATCTAATTCTTCAGGAGCAAATGAAAACTTCCCTTTTTTCTCTCTCTTTTTAAAAAAGAATTAAGACCAGCCAAAAATCTTCCTGTGGATGAGTGTACAATGATCCTGATGCTGTCTCCAGCTCTGGCCTTTTGTCTTCTTTCTCCTCTAACTTCTTTTCATGTTATTCTTGGCCACCATTTTTGAAGGAGCTATTGATTAAAGGATGCAAACTGCCTCAGATCCTGCATATCAAGCTGCTCTTTTTTTCTTTTTTTTTTTTTTTTCCCAAGTTGCTTGGTATGTGAAAAGCATCAATTTTTGCACTGCAGTGCAGCTTTACCCAGATACCTGGCCTCTCCAGCTCTCTCTCTCTTTTTCCTTTGCCCTCCCATCCTGCTAAATGGACATATTGTCAAATCCTGTTTGCACAGACTGACAGCTATAGAGGTCTTGGAGAAAAAGCAGATACACCCTAACAAACAGAATCAAAATGTCAAGGCACACGTGAAATACATCTCTGCGCTTCCCTGTCAGATTTTGCTAATATCACCTGGCTAAACTGACAGAGGAACACCTGCATCAAGTTAACCTGTTTTTATTAGCAGTTGTTTCACATATTTATATTTGCTTATGAATCTAGGGACTACTGGGGAGAAAGCCTTCTGTTATTTTCTGCTAATATGAAATATCCCCTATTCTTCAACCAAAAGACAGTCAGGGCAGTGAAGTCACTTTCAAATAGCACAGCAATTAATAAAGAACGAAAAAATAATTTCACAGTCTGTTGTTAAATTAGCAATTCTTTAGAGTGTCTGGAGTTTCTGGCAGAATTAATATACACTCTGAAGCCTTGGGCAGCCTTGGTGCGTATCATTTACTCAACAGCTGTAAGAGCCAAATGCAGATAAGAGGAATGGTCCTCAGTTGCAAGGGAAATACTGGAATTATCTGTCTGGTAATCATTCAGCAGCCTTGTTCACAAATAATCAAGAAACATTTAGATTTGGATTATATCCCTCATTCTTTCAAGACAAAAGTAGGAAAAACAGTGGCTGGAAGATGATGTGGTAAATAACATGGAGGGAGGCTGGGGAAAAGGCAGGGAGCAACATACATTTGAGCAGGGAAAAGAAAATACACAATAAAAGTTCAATAAATTTCCCTTGTATTGAAAGGGAGTATTTTTATAGCAGCTTTCTGCAAGTTGAATGCATCTGTATAAATAATGTAGCAACACATTTAATTGCAACTATTTATTTTTAAATTTGGCTAGATGATGAGAGAATTTCTGTGCAGAATAATGAGTCTTGTATTTTTGCCACTTGCACAACTTTAAAAAAAAATTAATTGTGAATGGTATTTGGGCTAAGTGTCAGAGCCTCAGAAGTTTCTAGCTGCTCTCTAGTGCATCTGAAAAGAAATGAACGTGCAGAAGTACATCCTAATGAAATGGATGATGGATATTGGGGGTGGCCAAGAGATGACAGGTGGAAAAATACTAGCAGTCCCTACTTGAGTCAGGAAAGTCCCATTTGGTCTTTCAGTGTGAAGTGTACCACTTCAAATAAAAAAACTAATACCAGGCATTTTACATTTGCCTTCTGGTTTTGCTGGGGTGTTTGCGTTTTCAGGCTTTCTTCTCAAAAAGGCTAGTAACCTCTTTTCCCTCTCTCTATTTTTTTTTTTTTCTTCCTCAGGACAAGGCTGACTCTTCATCTTCTTCTGCAGTCTCTGCATATCAGGGCTGCTGAGGGGACAAACAGCATCTTCCTGTACCACCCTGAGCTTCTGGGTATCACAGGATGAATGCCACAATAGTTGAAAAGGCTTTGAGAACAAGATGTGAAAGAAGAGCTCTGGAGTGACAAGCTGTTGGGGGCAGTAGTATATGAGACGTAACAGGAGCAGGTTACGATCTTTTTTTGCCGAGCATAGGTATCCAAAGCCAGAGTGCAACACCCTTGTGCCCACACCACCTTTCTCCTTTCTCCCCTCATGTTGTCTTCCAGTCTACCCTTGATCAAATACAACAGGAATGGTTTCTGTAAAGCAGAAAGTTTACTTTTTTTTTTCCCCAGACTGCCTTAGGAAGACTGTTCAAGTTGATGCAATGCAAGAGTGCAGAGATGGAGCAAAAATTACAAATAAAGATAGTGCTGGGTTTCCAGGCAATGCTTATTTCTTTGGATATGGCTGGAGAGCCAGGTAAGCTATATGTGTACAAAAATATTCCTTTATAATAGTTTGGGAATTAAATCTCCATAAATCAAGCTTTGCAGCTCAAAACCTTAAATAAAAAGCCCATGAGAATGAGAGGATTGCTGCTGCAAAGTGTGCTTCAGTCTAGCGCTTTACGGTACGGGGAAATGGATTTGGCAGGAAGGATGTTGTGGCAAGGCTTCATGTAGCAAGAGGGAAGGCAGTGTTTACTTTGCTTTATTTTTTGCTTCATATCTGAATTCCTGGAACAGTTGCATATGTAAAACAGCCATTTTTGGGTCAAGAATGAAGTCCATGAGAAGAGGCAGTGGCCAGAGGTGCTAGTAGGACATCTCCCTCCCAATGCATGCTTTTGTCTCAGAAAAGTACTGCTATAGTCTGATAAAGAAAATATCCTCTTGGGATAAAACCGGTTTGGTTTTTTTTTAATTCTAGGCTTTTGGTGTTTTTCTGACTGGACTGGAGTCAGGGCAGTTCTAGTTAGTTCCTGGCAAGGATGACCCAACTCCAGCATCCAAAAGCCACAGGGCCCACTGCCCAAATAATATTGGGATTGCCTTCAGACTCTGGAGGTTTAAAGTGTTAAGTTCTATTGACTTATCTTGGGTTAGAGCAATTTTTTTAATACGCAGTTGATTTTCCTCCAGAAGTGGGAGAGACTGTACAGAAATGGGGAAGAAAAGCTCCCAATATTGTCAGGCTGACATGGGAAAAGCCAGAAATGCTGAGGTTGCCCCTTATTTAGCTCGTTCGTAAAGAGTGGCTGTTTGGTGGAGTTACTTGGCAAAGTAGATGAATTGTGAACTGTTGCAGTGTTCCTCTGACCCAAAGGAGTAGTTTAACCAACCTAACAAATAATCTCAATATTTTTGTGTCTGGTTGACTAAACTGAAACCATGAAGTGTTCTATCTGCGTGTGATGGGATAACTGCTTGATGTTTCTGCACTTGGTTGTGTATGTGGAGCTTGCTCAGCTTTCCTCATTACATTTCTCAGGGTATTAATATTTGCCATGTCCTCCTTGCACACACTCCTTGATTTGTTGCCTCCTAACCAAAGCCAGAGCATCTCATGTTATGTGTATCAGGGCAGAATTTAGCTCACTGAGACCTCCATCTGTAACTCCAGCTGGTGTACTCCAGTGCAAAAACCCATGAACTTTTGTGGAAGGAGGCATGACTGAAGAGAGGTTTTCCCCATGTCCACGTTTCCTTCTGTATGCCTCTAGGCTGCCTGCCCGTGTCAAAATTGGCTACCATCACCTGTACCTGGCAATTTGAAAAAAAAAACAACAAACCAAAAACACTTCCCTGGAATCATTGTTCTGTGCATAAACCCATTTAGCGCACTTAGTCCAGACAACTCTGGCTAAATCCCTCCTACTTTTTTTTTTTTTTTTTGATCAGGACTGTAAAAGATCCATCTCCATCACTCTCTGATGGAATTTGAATAGATGTGTCTGGAGTGACATATGTTCGGACATAAATTACAAAGGAACAATTTTAAAATAAATTGTCTGCAGCCAGTCCTGTTGAATTTACCTCTTGAGACAGATGATCATAAAGCTAGAAGCAAACAAGCCCTTACACATTTGAGTCTGGCTTTGAAAAGATCATTTTGAGAAAGTGTTAAGCATCACTTTAGATTGGTAGGAGGCTGCCTGTCTTGGATCAAATAGTCAGGAGAGGAAAGGCTGAATTCATACTGCCTAGAAATACTGTTCATGCAAATGAAGTTGTGCAAGGTAGAGCCAATCAGAAGGAAATATTTTAAGCCTTTTTACTTCTCTTTACTGCCTGCATATGTACAGTTTGTTAGTTCAGGCTAAAACCTTAAAATGTTTATAGAGTAAACACATATGGCATAAATCATCAAAATAAATCCTCCCAAATGTCATATTTCTTAACCACAATGGCTTACAATTGTCCAAACCACAGTATAATTACAGAATCTTTCTTTCTTTGCTGGCTGGGCTCCAGATCCCTATGGCAGACAGAAACAGAAAATCCTTTATTGTCATATTGTGCTAGCAAACATGTAGCTTTGAAGAACCCTGTTTTCCAGGAGATTTTGCCAACTGATCTTTGCATTACTTTCCATAATAGGTGTGCACAGATGGACATAGGGGAGTTTTGGCTGCATCATTTTCAAGTTTGATCCTGTTCCCCTGTTGCCATTAGGAATAATGCTTGTTATTGCTATTCAGTCAATGCCACTACTAAACGCGAGGGAGTTCTGTGCCTTGTCCATCAATCCTCCCCTCCCTTAGAGCAGCAATGCATCCTGAATGTTTGAGTTGCCATTTGCGTAACAAAGGATAACCTGGGTACGTGTCTTTGTGTGCAAAAACCCCTAAAATAGACTCATACACCTCTTGGATTATGTGCCAAGCCAGGCATCTCATGTCATGTTGACTAGCATGCGGAAATAAATGTGTCTCTGCTGCCTTCTGTGTCTTTAATTGTATTTTTCCTTTAGGTGCAGCATTGTAAATCATTGCTTCCTTTGTTTAAGGGAGTAAAATTATTTCCATTTGTCTTCATTAAAAAAACCAAAACCAGTAATTTAAGCATAATTTAAGTGCATCTTTGTCCCACACCTCAGAGAACAAAGTGAAAATACACAGATAGATTTTTATAGACATAGAGATTTATGAAGATATATATTTTATAGCTATGATTTACAAAGAAGCTGTAGCAACAGGATGCAGACTGCCTTTTTTTATTGTAAGCCAGATAGCTGGGGCTCAGTGAGATCAACCTGAATTTGTCCCATGTAGCCAGAGAGTGAGGAAGACTACAGGTGCCACCTGGACTGAGAGCTGCTCTTGTACTCTTGCAAGAGCATGCAGCTGCTGATCACAGGAAATTTTGGATTTGCTAGGAAATGATGCTTCGTCTCAAATAGTGCTTTCTATAGAAATGTACCAATTTCTCCTGGCGTTTTTTGGACAGGAAAGTTTGGCCAGAAAACCCCCACAAAACCAAAGCATGGCCAGCTAGCCCTGCAGTTGACATAGCTGATGGGAGTACACTTGCGCAGTGCTGAGTGCTTTTGAAAAATCTTCTATTTCCCCTAACAGCATTTATTTTCCATAGCTTGCTTTCCTTCTGCAAAATCAAACCCAAATGATAGTGTGGGTTCGCATATATGCCAGAATAAATCTCCTTCACTGCTCGTCCATCACACTGCTGAGAGTTTAGGCTTGACTCAGGTTTTGCCTCATTGATTGCTTAAAAGTCTTCTTTAGAGCAAAGTTGGAATGTGCAGAAATATAGCCCATTAAGATCCTAATGTAAGCATGAACATTCTAAAATGTATTGTGTTTTACGTATTTTTATGGCTTGCAAATGTAGTTGACTTGGGAATTTGATGAATTTTTCAGAGTGATGACATGTGATGAAGTTTTATACCATTTGGAGGAAACACATTAATGTTATTAGTGGTAGTTAATTCTTAGTTTTCTAGCAACTATGGTTATGTCATAAATTGTTGTGTGACAACTTAGTGAGTCACGTGGTAGAAAAAAGTGGTATTTCAGAGGGAGGAACTGAAAGCACTAATTTATATATTTTTATTGTTTTCAAGGGTGTTTTGCTATTCAGAGTTAGAGCTGATTTCAATGCGAAGTGGATATAACTCAGCATGAGTTAGTATGGGATTGAACAGAACAGTATCTAAAAATACAATGTTTCCTTAGGAAAAAAAACCTTAAAAGGATATTTCCCACTTGAGATGCATGAATTGGCTTACATCTAAGGTAAGAACTGAGTCTCTGTCTTCGATATGCAAAGCCCTCAGATGCACCACTTATCCAGCAAGCTCCAGGACACCATTTGAAGGGACCTTGAGCAGGTCTTGTATTGCAGCATTGGATGCTGGACTTCCCGAAAGATGCTGCCAAATCTACTGGATTGAAGCAAACTGGCAGCTTCGAATTACAATGGTTTATTAGTGGATTTTTTTTTAATTCCCTTCAAATCCCCAAGGCATGCTGCAGGAAGCAACATAGCACTATTGCAGATTGAGAGACCAAGCCTAAAGGAAATAAAATCAGGGAATTTTACACATTTTTCTGTAGCTTTATAGCTTTGGCAGCAATTTCAGTGTCGGCCTGCAGTTCAAGAGAGTTGTCAGGGAGGGCAGGATTAGCTCTTGCGAGCTTGCTTGTAAATTTTGCAGAAGGATGCTCTTTGGTGAGTTGCTGTAGTTCTGGAAATACTTTTTAGAAGAGCCTGGTGATCATCTGTTTATACCGGTTGGAAGACAAAGACAGTCCGTTGTGGTTTTTGTTTTGTTTTTTCTTGTAAGTAAAAGAGCATGTCAGAAGCACAAGCTGATGCTTGGAGCCTCTCAGCATTTTAATTGATTCCACATTGTAAAGACTGTACCTTGCTAAACCCTTTTATAGGTTTTGGACACATCTAAGAGGCAGCAGGCTCCTCTTCTCAGTGCAAATGCTTCAAGGCATGGCAGCTCCAGAGATGAGAACAGGGTTTGGTTTATTTGTAGCTTGTTTTTGCTCAGATCCTTCAGCTCTCGAGGCATATTCCCTGTACTGGAGCAATGTGCTAATGAAAGCAGAGTTGGTGAGCTACAGTGCTGAAAACACACACATCTCTCCCACACACACATACATACACCTCCACATCCTGCTTGTGTTTCAGCCAAGAGCTGGCTCAGTGTGGGCTATGGCTCTGTCCATGAGGCAGAGTTTTACACTGTGGGTAGTTCTAAAAGCCATGATTATTTGAACTGCATGTCCCTATCTGAAGAAGTCTGTAGTCTGAAAAGGTAAATGTTACTAAAGGATATGAAGGAGAAGCAAAGGGGGTTTGCAGGCCGGGGAGGAAACCTCGGGTTCAGCCGGATAACCTGCGCTCCATCTAGACTAGGCATCCTTCTCCTCATTAATTTTTGTTAGATTTAGTCCTTTAGCTTTATTTATGGATTAGTGGCACTTGCCTTATGAGTTATACCTGTGGTTTCTGATTACTGTGGAGACTAATTTGGTGCTCTGCAAGGGAGACAGTGTAATTCCTGTTGGAGCTTTGTTCTCTGCGACATAGGAAAGGTCATTTTGTTGATCCTAAGCAGTATGAGCTTATCCTCCCAACATCACAAGAGTGTGAAGGGAGTAATATGTTGGACCTTTTCCATGTCAGCTTGGGTTTCTAGGCTTATAGGGTCATGTTTCCTACCTTTTCTCTCTCCAGGGGCAAAACTGGAATTCCCACTATTGCTAATTATGGGATGAAGAGACAGAATATTTGCTAGGCAGCTGACTGATGTTTCACATTTGCCCTTCTTATTGTGGGAGACTAACTTTTCAGATGCCTGCTGAAGAGGAGGCAGTCTAGGAGGATCCTAGAGTGTGTGGAAGATTAACTTCCTGACGCAGCTGGTAAGCCAGCCTACCCAGAGTGGTGCCTTGGTAGGCCTGCTGTTTACAAACAGAGAAGCGCTGGTGGGAGATGCAACAGTCAGAGGCTGACTTAGGCATTGCCACCACTAAATGATAGTTTTTGATTCTTGGTGAAGTAAGGAAGGGGGTCAATAAGTCTGCCTTAGACTTCCAGAGAGTGAATTTTAACCTGTTCAGAACACTGGTTCAAAAAGTCTCTTGGGAAACAGTCCTTAATAACAAAAGAGTCTGGGAAGGCTGGTCATACTTTAAGAAGGAAATCTTAAAGGTGTAGGCCATCCCTATGTGCTAAAAAGACAAGCTGGAGGAGGAGGAGACCAGCCAGGCTGAAGAGGGAGCTTTTGCTAGAACTCAGGGAAAAAGAGAGTTTATGACTGTTGGAAAAAGAGGCAGGCAACTCCGGAAGAGTACAAGCATGTCATTAGGTCATGTAGAGAGGAAATTAGAACAGCAAAAGCTCAAATAGGACTCAATCTGGCCACTGCTGTGAAAAATAATAAAAAGTGATTTTATAAATACATTAACAACAAAAGGAGGGCCAGGGAAAATGTCTGTCCTTTACTGGACGTGGGAGGGAACATTGTCACCAAGGATGAAGAGAAGGGTAGAGGTACTTAATGCTTTCTTTGCCTCAGTCTTCAGCAGAAAGACTAGTTATCCTAGGGCAACCAGCCCCCTGAGCTGAGGGATGGGGAGCAGAATAGACCCCCTTGCAATCCAGGAGGAGGTAGTTAGTGACCTGCTGTGCCACTTAGACATTCAGAAGTCTAGGGGGCCTAATGAGATCCATCTGAGGGTGTTGAGGGAACTGGTGGAAGAAGTCACAGCACCACTCTTCAAAAGATCAGAAGGGGGATCTGGGGAACTTGGGTATGTTGGCTGACAGCCAGATGAACACGAGCCATCAGTGTGCCCAGCTGGCCAAGAAGGCCAGTGGCATTCTGGCTTGTATCAGAAATAGTGTGACCTATAGAACCAAGGCAGTGATTGTCCCCCTGCACTCAGCACTGGTGAGGCCACAGCTTGAGAACTGTGTCCAGTTTTAGGCGTCTCACTTCAAGAAAGACATTGAGATGCTAGGGAAACAGTGCTGGTGAAGGGTCTGAAGGGTAAGTCCTATGAGGATTGGCTGAAGGAGCTGGGGTTATTTAACCTGGAGAAAAGCGGGCTCAGGAAAGGGTTTGTTGCTTTCTACAACTACCTGAAAGAATGTTGGAGCCCGGTGGGGGTTGGCCCCCTCTCCCAGTCAACTACTGACAGGATGAGAGGAAATGGTCTCAAGTTGCCCCAGAGAGGTTCAAGTTGGACATCAGGAAGAATTTCTTCACTGAAAGGGTTGTCAATCATTAAAACAGGCTGCCCAGGAAAATGGTGGAGTCACCATCTCTGGAAGTGTTCTAGAAATGACTGGATGAGGCTCTTGGTGCTATGGTCTAGTTGACATGGGGATGTTCAGTCAAAGGCTGAACTTGATGATCTTGGAGGTCTTTTCCAGCCTTAATGATTCTATGGTAATAGGGTGGTGCCTGTGAGTGTGGAAAGCCTCGGAGGTGGTCCTTGCTTCCAGCATGTGTTTAAGAGCCAATGTGCAGAGAAGGCATGGGACAGCTGGAGAGGAGAGGATTCCTGCCCATTGAATGCAATCTTAAGCCAAATCTCAGGGAAGGGATGGTTATAGGGATGCAGCTGCAAATCATTTGATGTTAAGACTTGCAGAAAATATTCTGCCAAGTAGTCCCAGCTGGTTTATGTTATTGGCTTGTTTTGTCTCCACTACTGGTATAGCGCATTCATTACTGTTGTTCAACACTGTTGTTCAAAGAGGCCAGTTTTAATTGTAAGAGGACCAGTGGTTTTACTTCCATCCACCCATGTTCCAAGAACCAGTTTCTTTCAGCATGATTCTTGTGGGCTCCCATCTGCAAGGTACAAAGACAGTTTCTAATCTGATTGCTGCCCATTTGAGGGATCAGCTCAGGTCATTGCTGTCCTGAGATGCTCTTGCTGCCATCCTTCATTGCAGCCATCTCTCTCTGGCCCATTTTGAAGTGTGCAAGAGGCTGCACAGATGTTAATGCTTTATGCCTGCAACATTTTGTGGTTGCTATTAAAAATAAAGTGTGAAATTAATTTGCTAATAATGGATGTGCTACTAACAGAAACACATCCCACTTGTACCTAACACTAGCAGGTTGTTTATGGCATATTTTCTGTGTCTCAAAATAATTATATTTTTTCTAGCAACCAATTTAATTTAAAGACTATTTTCACAAATCAGTGACTGTTAATCAGCTAAGAAGTTACCAGTTTTAATACTAAGAAGAAAGAATCAGATCTCATCGACAGCTTTAAACTTGATTTCATTTCTTTTCATCTGATTTGCAGCAGATTATGGGTAGTCCTAAGCTCATCTTATTTCTCCTGCTTTTCTATCTCCTTTAAAAGAGATATAGTACAATTATGTGTGTGACCGTACTGGACTAGTTCTATATATCCTTTCAAGAACTGTCACATTGGAAATAATGAGATAAAAATATAAGAAGACTAAAATAAGATTTAATTAGGAATTAAACCCCAGACACCCATGTAATTTTAAATAAAGCCATGTATACTTCATGAAGAGATTATAAGGTTGACTATCAGAAGAGGAATGGTAAGATAAAACCAAAACCCAAGCTACATGCAAGGTAGATTGGTTGTGGCCCTGTTCTGCTCTGAAACTAATTTCCAAAATGTCTGAGATACTGCCATCAGTGGCAGAAAATTGACATGGTACCAGCTCCTGCTTTTGGGTGTTGAACTCAACCAAGACTGTGCTTTTCCACCTACTATTGTACCTGCTCTGCAGTGTGGAGGCATGAGAAGTTGTCCCCAAGCTGCTGGTCATGAGAACCTGGAAGACTGTGCTGGGGGAACCCTGCAAATCTCCCTCTGTCCTCCCCAAAGCATCTGCTGCAGGTGCACGGACTCAGCACATCACTCACTGTGGCACTTATTGCATTAATTTTTATTTTCTATACTTGCTCTTTTTGCATATCCTGTCTTCTGCCTCTGAACATTCTTTTTAACTGACACAGGAATATTTCACTTGTATCTGACAGGACACTGCTCTGCTGGCTGTTTTTTTTTAAGAGCTTACATTGAAATCTTCAGTGTAAGGTTTTGCTATTGGGCATTCCTCCTTGTACTTTTTGAATAGAGAAGGGACTTGCCTGACCTACAGGAGGCTGCAAATTATAAAAAAATTGGTCCAGTTCAGTTTTATTTCACATCTGTCATTAAAATATTGTGCATCTCTTGGCTCCATACTTATTTGTGATTACCAAACATTCCCTTTGAGCTGAGCTACATATCATACAGTCATTAACAAGCTGCACCTCGTTGAAAATGTGTCGAGGAAAACTGACTTATTTTGCATTTACAGCTTTGCACAAAACAGAAGCATGGTGAACCTTTGTGCTGTAATGATTTTCTGTCTTGATGGGACATAATGAGACAAATTCAAGTTCTTTTTTGCAGGCTAATTACATTGAGTACACACTAGATGTGGGCTGCCCTTGTTATATGTTACACATTTTTGTGCTTTTTTTTCCCCGCCTCGGTTGTCTGCTTGTGCAAGTGGGTTTGATTTGGCTTTGACATACAGTTGTAGGCTAGAGAGGAACCATTTGGTGGTCTGCTCTCCCAGAAGACTCTCAAGAGACCGTATAACAAGTCCTTGGTGTAGGTAGGGCAACATTTAAAAGTGGCTGTGAAGTAAATAAGAGACCTTAACTATGTGCTAGAAACTGAAAAAAAATCTGCCATAAAGGATGAGGGCAGCTCTTGGCAAGTCTACTAAAAGCCATCAAGAATAAATTCAGCCCTAGGTCTGATCACTGGTCGTGGTGGGTGGACACAAAGCAGAAGAACTGCATCCTGCAGAGGTCACAGCCAATGTATGGAGCGCTAGTGGGATGATTAACAGTTTTGGAAAATGGGTTTTTAAAATTGTAAATGCCTCCAGTCCAACTAGTTATTCTCTGCCTTCTTGTGGGAAGGGAGCTGGGGGATAGTGTGGGTGGGTGCCCAGTTGTGAGAGGTCAGCAGGGGTCCTGGAGATGAGCATCCTCTAGAGTATGTCAGAGAAGCTGCAGATGCACGATGGCAACCTGGCAGCCCCTGGTGGGCTTGGAACCTGCTTTAGAACTGCACGGTGCTTGATGTGAGAATATTATAGTCCAGGCAAGACTGTGGAGGTGGGGCCTGGGGGAGGTCTGTTGGATGCTCTTGAGTCACGCCACTTTTTATGCATGAGTGATCTTAGTCATCAAAGAGTTATCGGTCAGCTCTAGATGTTACGAATTGATGTGCAAGTGTTTCACCTTTTGTGAAGAAGCTACTGATGTCAAAGGGAAGACGTCGAGAAAGTTTCTCTGGTACTGAAGGAATCAGCGCCAGTTTTAGAAAGCAGTTGTCCTAGTTGCTCTGTCAGAGGAAAGGGGTCACTAGTAAAAACTTGTACTATATCTCTGGTGAAGATGAATTCTATCATCTCTAGCTGAGTTTTAGCACATGCTGTGACTGTCTGGGACTTTCCTGATGGGATAATATTAGTGCTTTTGCTGTGAACTCATTTTCTTTGTGAGCTAATTACAACTGGGAAAGTTTGAATGCAGATGGAGAGGCTCTGGGATTTCCAGGTAACTTGGAAAGTAAGTCTGATAGCAGATCTGTGCATCCTTGATATCATACTGGGCAGAAACAGTTTAGAACAACTCTGAAGGAAAAAAGATAACTTCACTTTGGAGCTGCTTTAACATGTCTCCATGTCTCTGCTTTTTGAGACAAACATAAAATCAAGGTTTCCTCAGTTTGCTAACAGTGCATTTGTAATTCTGCATATAATGGTAAGACTACAGGGCCAGCTTTTTTTTTTTTCCTAAAAATCTACCTGCAAGCCTGTGGCTGTCACTGCATCTGACTGAGTGTGCGCACACAGGTGAAGTACAGAGAGCTTTGCATAAATGAAAGAGCACTTGTTTCAGGAGGCTGGAAACAAGGTATTGCTGTATTTACTTCAAATTATTAAAAAAAAAAAAATCCCAAGCTACCCTTAGCAATATATTTGTAAGAAGAAAAATAGCTCTCAGATCAAGTCTTTGTGCCTTGTCATGCATATATATTGGAGCTGGAAGGAATATCTTCTACAGGGAGCATGCCTGGTTCAGGCTGTATGCAGAACACTGTGTCTTATATGGAACACTTTAAAATTCATCTCAGGTTTGCAGGGGGAAAGACCCTAGGGAAGTAGCCTTATCACAATGTCTTAAAGCTGTCAATCTTGAGATCCCCTCTGCCACCATGTTGCTATTTGTTTGCTGAGACATTGATTTCTGGGTGTAGAATCTCTTAAATGAAAACCATGAGATGTATTTTACCTGTTTTTCTAAGACTAAATGAAAAAAAAATAAAATCACAATAATGTTTTCCAAAGCAGAGCCCAGATGATGTTACCTCTAATGCATTCAACAAGAAAAATAAATACCCAACAATGGCAGATGCTAGGGGAAAAGAATTCTAATTCTCTTTTCATGCAGCTGTTTAAGTACATGCTATCTGTTAGTGTTAGACTATTTTAAAATATGCAAACCAAATAGCTCACATATATTTGTCTGTTTTATAGCTGGAGATACGGGGGTTTTTTAAGAGGAAATATGAAGAGACTGATTTTATGATGGGAGAGCTTAGCCTGTGGTTCTTCTTTTCACAGTATGCAGACCTGGGTTCTTCAAAGCTTCACCCCACAGTCCATCCTGCAGCAAATGTCCCCCTCACAGCTACACGCTTGATGAAGCATCCACATCTTGCCTGTGTGAAGAACACTATTTTAGGAAGGAATCAGACCCACCTACAATGGCCTGTACAAGTAAGCATGTGCTTATAGGGTTGTTTTTAATCCTTTCCAGCTGTTCCTGTAATGTGACTAGACATTATGATACTAATTAATGTGCTTTTTCAGGCTCTGGGCTGGAGTCTGAACTAGTCTTTACATACTTGTAATGTCACTGGCTTTGTCCATTGTAATCCTGGTTACATGAGAGGAGACTTTTCAAAGCTTTTTTGCTTCAAAAGGTGGCATCAAACCCAGGAAGTGTTTTTGTAATGAGCAAATGCTCCATCTCTCACCACTGGCTCCTGGACACACTCAGCCAGCAGCACAGCACTCAGACATGAGTGCCAGTGTGGCGCACACATGTGGAAGAAATGATGGGTAGCGCTTGTCAGCAGTAGGCATGGGTGGAATCTACATGGTCATGCTTAGTATCATCTCTTAGATCCTTTTCAGTGAACAAGCAGTGAGAGAGCCCTATCTTTCCAATCTGCCTGGGGATGGCCTTCTTCAGAGTAGCCTCAAAACTCAGCGATAGAAACTCCTTCTCCAAACCTGCAGCAAAAATGTAGAATTTACCTGCTTCGTGTAGGGAGCGGGCAGTATAACAATTACACTGGGGTACCGGGAGTCCAAGGTGGAATCGGTGCCATCAGAATCATTAATTTTAGCCTTCCCCAGCTCTCCGTGAGCTATCCTGTCAGCTGTAGCTTGAAAGTCTCCAGTTTATGTTTCAGATACTAAGGGCCAAAATTTTCATGCCCCCAGCTAGCCTCACTGAGTGTAGCACAGATCTGAATTGGGTCTGTCATGCTCCAAATGTAATTTTTATAGTGCAAAAGGGGTTAAAAAGGACCAAAGCAGAGTGAACTAGTGGTACTACAGTAACTAACTACTGCAGTTAGTTTCCAAGGAACTTAAGTAATGGAGGAAAAAGTAGGTTTGTGAGTCCATGCATGCTCAGAGCCACTGGGCAATGATGCAGAGGTGACTTCCATACTGTTTCCTTGCATTCATGTGGGCATGGTAGAGGCTTACTGTGCCTTGACCAGTAAATACAGGTGTCCTTCCTAGCTTTTCAAGTTTGCACTTCAAAAGGAGAATGAAAAAATCTGTTCCTGTTGGAGAGAGACTTCTGCAAAGGAATTTTCCCTCGGCAGCTCTCTGCTTGCCTGAAGGAGACACTTGGAGCAGAATTGGGCCCCTTGAACTCTGCCTTTGATTTTCACCAGGCAAAGGCACAAGAAGCCCGTGGCTGTTGGAAGGTGTGCTGCAGGCAAGAAGACAGTCTTAGGCATCACTGCAGTCGCTGATGCTGTCAGATCAAAGTGGTCTGGGGAGGGAGTGAGTCATGCAAGCACTGCTCAGTTTATTAAAAAGCCGTGCCAGTGCCTTTTGGAGCCATAGCTAGGGTGGGTTATGGCATGAAAAACTTCGATACTAGGGCTTCTTGATGTTCATTTTGCCCCTTGGCCTGACTTCAAAGCCACAAATAAATGAGAGACGATGTGGCCAGCATAGTTTTGGGAAACACACTGAGCTCAGGAAACACTCACAAAATCGGCTTTTCTGTGCAGGTAGAACCAAAACCAGGAACTGACAGAGTTATGCCAGACTCTGGTGTCCACTGTGCCTTCTGCCTACCATCAGTGGTGTTGCTCTCTGACCCTTCTCAGGATGAAAGGGTATGCATCCATTCTGTCCTGCTGTTGAATAAGCACAGGGAAGGAGCTGTCATCCCTGAGGAAGACGTTTATGCATCCCTATGGCCTGACCATAGGGCAGGATGTTCAGAGAGGCACAAGCAAACTTGGTGACCAACTCATGTTAAAAAGAAATGAAGTTCAAATGCCTTTCCCCCCTGGGTTTCTGGTGCAGTTTGAACCCTGTACATAAAGTCTGTAATTTCCGATTCTGCAAATACCATGGGATTTTCTTTTTATGGGTTTTATGGGTTTTATACTTATTTATTGGTGGTGGTTGGCTAAGTTTGGTGGGGTTTAATGTCTGGGTGGTTTTGTTTCAGAGTGGGTTTTACTTCTGTTTTGAAAGCTTACTATAAGCTAGTTTAGCGCAGGTATGGTGCCTGAAGCTGTGTTAGGATATGGCTTGGCAGGATACCGAGTGCTTCTAGGGCAGATATGAGGTTTAATGCAGATCAAGGCACTGCTCAGCTTCTGTTGCCCACTTCAAACCCCAGTGCAGCAGTTGAGGATGTTGCAGCATCTCTGCTGGCATTCATGCTTACCACCCCAAAAGCAGGGTGGATTATCTGAGCTTTCTCCATGTCCTTCAGTCACCCTCACTTTCTCCATGCATCTTTTCTTAGGATTTTGTCCTAATTCTGCTGCATTTGCTCTGAGGGTGACGAGGAGTGCATGTGCTGTGGCAGCTCAGCAGCACAGGTAGAAAATTTTGGCAGGGACAATAAAGAGCAGGTAGAAGTGCTAACATTTTAAACCAGTCCAATTAGATCTGGAAGGCAACATCTCATACTGAACTAAAACACAAGCAAGACAGACTAGAATCATGATTGGTAGGAAAATATTGCGGAGAGTGGGGTTAATTTTTTTTTTATTTATTCCTGCAGAAGTTAATAATATCCATAAGATTCCCTCAACTCAAAATGTAGTTAATTTTAGAGAATACATCAATGTCTGCTTTCAGGTCTGTGCCTGAAAAGTCCCATTGCCAGTCAGTATAGCTATAAAATCACATTTTTCTAATTTAAATTGAATGCCTTTCAGTCCCAAGCTGCATGAGCCTCCCCCCTGACCCCCAGCATCACTGAAGAAAACTAGCTGCTACACCACTGTCAACTGCTCAGTTAAGTATGGGGCAGGGGAGGAATTAATTTTTTGTTTAATGTTTCCAGCTCCTCGAGTATGTTTTATAAATAATGATTGGTAATTTTGAAATTAATAGTGCTGTGATGCAGTCTGAAATAATTAGTGCCTTCAGACAAAAAAAAATTTTTGGTCCTGATGGATATTTGAGAATTCTCTTAATATTATTATGTATCTTCCAGGAAGTAATTGTGTTTTATTTCTTTGTAACGAAATAATCCTAGCTTCAGTCCCTTGCATAACATCTCTTTAAAACCAAAACATAATTACACCCTTTTTCCCCCCTCTAACATCTCTGGTAAGTAGCCCTATTGCTGTTCAGAGCCTGTTGGGGAAATATTTGTTATATTATGACACATGGGGCAAATTGAAGATTTTATAGTATTTGGTGTAATATTCTACTTGCAGAAAGTTTATTATTAACTTTAAGTGTATACATATATGTATTTGTGTCTTGAAGGTAATTTCTCTCTTAGGTTATTTTTTAAAATATGTGCATCAGTAAACAGCAGGTTTGCTGTCCATCAACAAAAAAACCCAGTATCTTTGCTTTCATAAAGTATCTTTGCTTCTTGTCAGTAAATTCTGGTGCAATAGGAGTGAATCTTACCTGCTTAGGGTACAAAGTAGCAAATTAAAAAATTATTTGTATATTTCAAAAAAAAAAAAAATCAGTGGACTAATGTCTTTGCCATCGACAAAAGGAGTTTGGAAATTAAAGCAGACCACCTTAGCAGGGGTCCCCTTCTTCTGAACATAAAACACCTTTTTGTTATCCCAGCTGGGATTTTGCCAATTCTATACAAGTACAGTTTCAAGGTTCTTCAAGTAGATTTTGTTAGATATCTGTGGACTACTAAAGACCTTTCTCTGAGGCCCTGTGAGAATGCTAATTTTATAGGTTATTAAGTCCTACTAGCTTTAAAGCATTTTCACTGAAGCTGATGTTTTTAAGTTTTCAAGAGGAGAAGCTGACTTTTCTGTACAAAGCAAGTAAAAACCTCTGTTGACTTTAAAAAGTACTAATTTATCCCCCATTAAAGACATGTTGTCCAGTAAGTGTTTCTTGTGCCTGAGTTCTTTATTTTATCCTAGAGTAGTGGCATCAGAAAAGGGCATTCATCCAGTGAAAGGAAAAATAGGGCAATTTAACCAGTAAAACATATAAAAAACCCTTGAGTGCAATATATATAAACTCCACACAGCTCCAGTGATGAATTTCATAGTTTCCATTATATCAGTACGAGTATGACACTGCAGGAAATAGTTCTCACTTGGGCTGTACCTTGATGTCATTAGCTAAATAGCAGTGGATCCCTGGGGCACAGCTTGTGAGACGCTTGCTTCTAGTTCCTGCTGATCTGAAAAGATCACAGAACAAAACAAGGATGATCTACCATTTCCAAAGCTACCTTAGTTTTTGTCTTCAACTGCTCTTCCTCCAAAGAATAAAAAAGTATGTCAGGATTATTTATTTCCTCTGTCAGTGAATTTCTCATTGAATTAGAACAGCTTGAGTCAAAATCATGACAGTGTTTAAGTTTATCAGTGTTACCAATTTTATCGACTTAGAAAGGGGAATAGGAAAGGGAAATAGAAGAAAATGCTTCTGGTTTATAAGGTAGTTTAATTTTTGCAACACTACCTGTTTTAAATAACAAATTGAGTTCAATTATCACAACAAAACAAGAAAATGACAGCCTAAGACAGCTTGTTAGATTCATATGGATCTCTATCTAATGAAGCTACTTGTCAGGCTCTTTTCAAGGAACTGCTCCTGGACTTTGACAGCTTCATTCAAACTGAATGGGAGAGTGTTGTGTTGCCTTCCTTCAGAAAAGTCCCAGTCTTTGCTGTATAGCTTCTGATGGTGCTGTGACTAAAATCCATCCCAGCTTGCTTTGATAAATTTCCCCTTTCTTCCTCATTTATTAGCATTCCCTGATTACTTGACATGTGGATCTCTTGCATGAGACTCCTGCTTGTCCTTCACATTGTCTTCAGGGTGTATCTGCAGCTTGCCCTTCGTCTGCAACACAAGCCTGCTAAAAACAAAAAGCTTGCAAGGAAGCAGTCTTGAAGGAGTCTCCAGGTGGACTTTGCTTGCTCAGCCATGGTCTTTCCTACTAGGATGAAGAAAAACAGCTCACTTTTTGCAGGTGCTCTGGGACCTCTGCAGCAGCTGTTCCTCCTTAGGTAGCCTTGCCAGTGCCACACTGACAGCCTGAGCAGGGAGGCTTGGCAGAATAAGCAAGTGCGGTGTGGCTAACCAACTGTCCTACAAGTTGGCAGAGTCCAAGAAGGCTGCCGTTGAGTAGCCAGATACATCCATGTTTCCAGTGGTCCATGTAGATCACCATCTGCTTTGGGCTACATTGAGTGTCTCACTCAAGTGTGATTTGAATGCCCAAGCTTAGGTTTCGCTGTTGCCAAATAGCTGATGGGGAGAGGCAGGTACACATAGAGGAAAGATTCAGCATCTGAGTTGAGTACCTAAACAGTGTGGAAACCCTAGGGTGTGTCTTTTTTTTAGGACTAGGGCTAGTAATATTTTTAGGACTAGGGCAGTGGAGTGAGGAGAGGGAATCTTTCCCCTGGTGAAGCCAGCTGTGACTGGGACAGAGCAAAGATTTGCTGCTCCTTTTGCAGGAAGAGCAAGGAGAGCACCAGAGGCAATGTCCCAGGGTGGAGTGCTCCTCCTGTTGGGTTTGAGCCAGACCCATGTCTTGTCCTCCCGCACAGATGGCTGCTGTCTGTGCTGTCCAACATAGACACCTTGAGGTGAGGTGGAAGTGCTCAAAATAAATCCCTGCTTTCCCAGTTCTTCAGGTGCTGCTGCAAATGATCCCCATGTACTTTCTGACACGTGAGCAGCGGAGCATCTCTTTTCAGCTTAGAGAGTAGTAGTGAGCAGGATGAGTGATGATACTGTTTTTACCATGTGTTTTTCTCACTTTATAAACCAGGACCCCCCTCTGCTCCTCGGAGTGCCATCTCAAATGTTAACGAGACTAGTGTCTTTCTGGAATGGATTCCCCCTGCTGATACTGGTGGAAGGAAAGATGTGTCTTATTATATTGCATGCAAGAAGTGCAGCTCACACCTGGGTGTGTGTGAGGCATGTGGCGGTCATGTCAGGTACCTCCCCCAGCAAACCGGCCTGAAAAACACCTCTGTCATGATGGTGGATCTGCTTGCTCATACAAACTATACCTTTGAAATTGAGGCAGTGAATGGAGTGTCCGACCAGAACCCCGGAGCCCGGCAGTTTGTGTCTGTAAATGTAACCACAAACCAAGCAGGTAAGTGGATCTTCAACCTGGGGGGTAATGTGTGGGGTGGGAGCCTGAGCCAGTCAGACCCAGTGTGGACCTCTCTTTGGAAAGGGTGGAAGTCTTCAGCATGGAGAGCTGGACTATGGCCCCTTCAAATATGGGGAGTGGGAGTTAAGGAGTGCTTGTGTCTCATAGGTTAAAATTACTGCAGTCTTCAGTATGTTTCCTTTCAGCAGGACACAGTTTTAAGATTTGTGACTTCTTTCTTTTACATTAAGCTGCTTGGAGATACCTCCACTTCTTTACATTTTTGTGATTCCATCCACTAAACCAGAAAGAAAACAACTGCCTTTCTTGTTGAAATGGAAAATTTATGAGAGTTCATTTTGATTACAAATGCCAATGGCTAAAACATCCTCACTTTGCAAACAGTTACCCCAAGAAAATTGGTTTGAGTGACTTTAGGAAATTTATCCCTCTTCTACAATGTGCTAAAGTGCCTGAACTCAGGATTGTGAGGTATGGTACATTGTCACTGCTTCTCCAGCAAGGTAGAGCTAAGATGTCACTGCATACCGTGTTCTTCTTGGGTTTGCACTGTACAGGCAGAGATCATGTAAACTGGTTTATTCCTTTGTCCAGGGCTCTGATCTGTCTGCCCTTCCTTTGCTCAGCAGTTGAAAAGAGCTGTCACTTTGGACACAGGCAGGGAGTTGCCATTATCCTCTGTCACTTGGAGGTGTGATGGGAGGCAAAAACATCTTCCTGGCACATCAGCACACCAAACACATCACACAACTTCTGTAAAGCCCTGGAGACCCACCTATCCTTCTTTTGTCCCTCATGCTCTGTGTCTTAGGGTCTCTGACTACCTGGCTTGCTTCCTGCTATTTAATTCAGGTCTCCCCAGTGGCATTTATCCACTGTGGACCCCTTCCAGGAATGTGAACATGGCGGTATTTGGGACTGTGAGAACTGCTGCCAGGTCACCGGAGCCAGACAAGGTAAACCTTGGAAACCCAGTGGGCAATTCAGTGTAACAGCTTGATGTAGATTGGCAGATCCTCACTGCAGAGCAGGAAAATGCTAGCTGGAGCAAGGCTGCATTTCATTCCTGCTACCCAGGTGTCTATGCACAGGCTTGGCAGCCAGCAGCAGGAAAGTGCAATTGCACTGCAGTTCGTCAGATACCTGTCTTGGCAATTAAAGTGGATTGTTGAAGTGTTGGAGAAATAATTCAGATATATCTCAAGGACAGAAAATAAAGGCATGCCAGGGATGCTGCTGATAGATGTGGCATGGAATCTGCTGGAGGAATATTAGAGGATGGTAGTATGACACCCGTTGAATGATCTTTAATGCAGATCAGTGGGTGTCACAGTCCTAATGCTGTTTGCTGTTTTCCCCTTGTGAAGACTGCTGCCAGAAACACTGTTGTTGTAAAAAGTATGTTTTTCTGTTAGTGGTATTTCATTGCTGGCAATGGATTTTCTCTGTGTGGCATTAAATCCACATAAACCTCATCAAATGTAGCTGCACAAGAGGAGGTGATTCATCGCTGATCAGTGTAGCTTGTGAGGAAATGGTTCTAGTTTGTGAGTTATGTCCCAAATTCTCCATAACTGCAGCAGGATTTACCCACATAGCTGCCTTCCTGTGCATCAGGTCAAGAATAACTCCCTGGGAGAGTTACCATCTTCAGCCTTGTATTTGAAGGTCTGTTATAGGAAATGGCAAACCTGTGGCAAGTGTGGCTTGTGCCAAGGGCAAGTTGGTAAGTATAGCTTCTGGTTAAGTGTCACTGTTTGCCCTGGTGGAGCCACAATCAAGGGAGATACTAATGGATCAAGCCATAAGTGTTTAATTCACAGTGGGATGCTGAAATTTCATCTGTATCCTCTTGTGTTTGATTCAGCAGGAGTTTTGATCAAACCACTGTCTAAAGAAAGCAGTGGTGACTGCATTTTGTTGTCTCTCTGGCTGGTCCCAGCACTCTTTCAGGAGAGCCAGGCCTGTCTACTGGAGTTGTAGCATCAAATGTGCTTCCCAGTGATGTGCTCTTTCAGCACTCCCCAGGGTGATCATCCGTTTGTCCGTGCCAGAAATAAAACAGATGTAAGGAGGGACTTTGCAAATCTGACAAACTGCCAAGCATGGAAAATGAGTATCTGTCTTTTTAAGGTGCCTCCAAAAAATGTACTTTGAGTCAAGTAATGGAGGTATGCAGGTGGAGTGCATGGCCACGCTCAATGATTCTGGATGTCTCTGAAAAAGGCTCACTTTCAGCAGTCCTTTCTCAAGTAAGAGCAGGCAGGGCACATGGGGCTTCAGGGAGTCTCAGCCCACCCACCTTCCTTCTGAAACTACCACCAAGAGGTGCAGCTCTGGTGTCTCATCTTTTCCCTTGCCCAGGTTTTCTGATGGTGTGATTATATTTTCATGAAAGCTTGTGAATGAAGTTGAGTCAGTGACACAAAGCCAACTGCAGCAGTAGGAGAAATCCTGCTACAAGATCTGCTGGCTGTAGATAATTGAAAAAATGCGTGCCATGGGATAGTTTTGGCTGCTGGAGTCCCACTGGCATATATTCAGTAACCCAGCACTGAAAAGAAATGCCAGAGTCTGTTCTGTTTGTTTGGCTTTTGTCTGTCCCAAAAAGACCATGCTCATTTCAGGACTGCAAAGAATGTGCAGGCAGCAGGATGCTGGGTGCACCACTTCTTGTGGGCATGGGAGCTTTTGGCAGCAGAAACTACCTCTGGTTTGGACTCTCAAAGGGATTACTTCCTGAAATATAATATGTTTTTCCCCAAAATAATTTGTCCTCCTTCCACTCTACAGTATTTTAAATAATGAGTAAAAGAATTGGTACTGGCAATCAGTCTGGCATTTTCACACTGATGTAATTTTCCTCTGAACTTTTGAAATCAAATTTGGAAATACAGCAAGGGAACAAAGATTTGGAAATACAGCAAGGAATCAGTAAAGTTTTGCTCACAAAAAGAGGCTGATATCTACTATCGGTTGGTAACCCCAGCATGCTTCTGCTCCCCCAGTACTTGTGAACCTGGCAGTACTTGGAGTGGGACTGATCCATGCAGGACACAATGGCCTTAGGCCTTGAATATAGGACTAGTTTCCCTGTCACCCTCATGCAATCCCCAAGCCTCTGTTGTTCCTGTTGGATTTTGCAGGTGTTTTTTCTGCTAGAAAGTATGTGTCTAGAAAGGGTGAGCAATGACACAAGCCAGGAGAGATAGAAATTGCTCTGGCCTCCATTGTGTCTACCCTGGAGCTGCAGCAGGCAAACAGAGGACATTATTTGCTTTGTCGACACATGAGTTGACCCAAGCATGGTTCTTCCTTATGGGATTGCTGCAAAATACATGTCCAAGGGAATTCTTAGCAAAGATGGCAAGGAGCCATCTGTAATGCAGTCTCACAGCATATTAAAAAGTGTGCCTTGTGCATGTGGGCTGGAGCACAGTGAATAATTCATAAGTGCCGATGATAGGATTGAGTTAGCAACCCTTGTCTTGTTCATGGTTTTGCTTAAGTTTTCATATTTTTGAAATTTTCACCTATTTAAACAGTTTCCAGAGAGCAGTCTGTGTGTACTGCTAATATTGAAGTTTACTTTTCAAATAGCAACTGCGTGACTTTTTTTCTCAGTGATTTCACCAAGCTGGATGATGAAGGTATGCTGTCACTCTAGACAGAGATGTGCATCTCCCTTGAGGTCTTTTGTCTTATCTCCCCTGTATACAGAAAGCATCTACCGTGACATCTTGGTCAGAGATGTGTGTCTCATAATGAGTCCATAGGGAGCAAGCAGTTGTGATTCATGATTGCCTGCACACTCGTTGTATCGTCACAGGAGCACACTGGAAAGATGCAATGTTTAAAACCTTTCTAGGCTTAAAACCTGCCAAGAGTATTCACTTTAAGCTAGCCTAAACAGCTGAGCAATTTTCTTTGCTTTTGATGTCAGCAACTCCCATGCTGGGTATGGCTTCAGGCATGGAACTGGACTGGAGGTGGGGGATATGAGAGTGGGGTAGCTCTCCTGCTGGCATTCCAAATGCCACAGACTCCTTTACACTTAAAGACCTTCTCTGTGTGTGGTTTCAGATAAACTCCCTGCCTGTTTTCTGTTTGAAAAGTCAGAAGCCAGGGTTCAATCCCCTTCTGTGACCTATATGATATTTTTGAGCCTTCTGGGCAAGGAGGAGAGGAAAGATACAGATGTGCTTGCTAACAGAGGAGGAGTTACTGTGTCTAATGCCTCAAGGAGTCTACATGCCTGAGGCCAAACTGGAGATACAAGTTGAATCCTGTGCTGCAGCAGTGCTATTCAAGCAAAGGTGTTGGAGGACAGGACCTGTCAACCTGTACAGCTGCCTGGAAAGCATGGTTGGATTCTTGCATGACCAAAAAACCCACTAGATGCTTGGAGCAGCTGGAAAGCTCTTGGAGAGGGAAGTGTGCTGAGAACCATGATCCTCACTCTGATTGTGCAGGCTGAGATGCCGCAGTGGAGGAGAGCAAGGGAGAAGGTGTTTTCCTTAGCTGTCAGGATATGCGCAGTCTTTGAAAAGCAGCCAAGGGCAATTCAGAAAGGCAAACCTGCAGCGCAGGACTTGTTGCAATCTTACCTCAGCATCTGTGTGCTCTTGAAACAATAGACTGCAACCCTGCATAGTCTGGGAAGAAAACACCAGAAAATGAGGCAAGAGATGGCTGTGCTGGAAGTCATGCTTTCAGAGATTGCCTTTGGAAATGAATGGGTTCAAGTCCTGTAATGTTCAGGGTCTCATTCTTCCAACTTTAAAGTTTCACAGACTTGTTTGGTTTGGCTTTGGGAGGGAAGCAGCTTGCTTATTTTCTTTAGGAATAACGAAAAATTTCCAAGAGGATGCTCCTATAGGTGCAACATGTTGCAGTATATTGCATCATCTCACACAAGAAGCAAAATTGGTTTTGTAGCTCTACTTTTCAGCCAGAACTGCTGACCTAGGACCTCCAAAAGCCTAAGCAGATGCTTACTTTTGGAAAACTCCCATAGCCAGTGTGGTGAGCTGGGCTTGCCTTTAAACATCCATTACAATCGTACTCGATCCGCTGCATCATCTTACCAACAATGGCCAATAGCTGGGATCATAGAAAGAGTATAGGCATGAGTAAGACATGTACCAGTGCTTCCTTAGAGAGCTCTTCAACCTCTAGGGACCACGTCTTTGTGCTATTTTAGCCCTTAATGGATTCTTCTCACATGACTTTGTCTAATCTTTCCATGAATTCCAAGAAGATTTTAACGGCTGCAGGCAATCCTTTATGAATTTGGTATGTCTGGTAGTTTAAACTGTGCCTTAGGTTCACGTTGGCCAGAAAGGAGCTATTAGTGGCATAAATAGAAAGTTTAAGGTTTGCAATTGCCCACCTATTTGGAAAGCACTGCCATTTAGAGATGCCATATTAGCTTCTAGTGTGTTGACACAGGTATTGCAGCGTTTAACCTAGAAAGATGTACTTTTAAAAGCAAAAGTAGTCTTTCATACCAGGATAGGTGAATGCAGGTGTATTTTAATATACAGAGATAAACTAGTACTGCCTCAAAGACCTTAGTCTCTGCTTAAAGCTGAGTGCACCTTGCACTGCCCCTTGCGGCAGGATCTTTCTGCAGGCTATGAACACCCTTCATGTCCAGGTAGATGTGAAAATGAATGTTGAGCTTTTAGTGAGGGTTCAGGCAGAAAGAGAGAATAATTTTATTTGTGAAGTTCCATGCACATGCTGGTAATCAGCTTCAAGAATTATTTTGGTATATTTTTGAAGCATAGTCACATCCAAGTTGTTAGAAAGCAAACACACAGTGACAGAACAAAGTAAAACCTGAAAGCCAGTGTTATACAAAAGGTTTATTGTTTGACTTTTCTCTTTTTTCTTTTTTTTTTGTGATGGCTGCATTTGTTCTGAATGCAAAATCTTCATCCAGCGTCCTATTCCAGAGTCATGAGTTCACCCCAGCCCAGATGGCTGGGTGTCTGCTACCAAATGAATTATGGATCAGATTAATATTTTACAATTTTATTTATAACTCCCCGATCAGTAATTGCTACTTTTTCATAGTTTGTTATAAGTCTTTTTGTTAGAAATGCATGCTTGAATATTAAAAGAAGTCTTTGGAATATGAAAAAAAAATCCTCAAATTATAATATGACTTACTTAGGGGTCATTTTTATTCTTGAAGTATGTTTGACAATCCTGTTGTTAATATATGAGGACATTAAAAGATTAAATAAAACCAATTTTCCTGCATCTACAGACAGATCTTTCAATTTTGACATGAAATTAAAACATCTTATCTATAGATGAAAATAAAAACAGTAAGAGGTAGTTGTCCCTATCCATCCTCCTCCTGAAAAAGGGAAAAAAAAGGATGCTGATGCTCTCATGTTGAAATGCAACTGATGATGTGCATTGTGTGTTGTGCAGTAGGGTGCAGGTTTTACCATCTCCCAGTGGCAGTGGGACAAATATCTTTATGGTAGCTATTAGTCTCCTTCAAAACATTGCTCTATAATATCCCAGAGCCACTGGAATCACCAACAGCACTGTAGCCTCAGGTTTGGGGTAAAGTAGCAGATATTGAGCAATCTGAGTCCAAATGTTTTCAAGTGTATGAGTAGCAAATATAAATATTTTCCAAAATGCATAGAGCAGCCCATGCTGCAATCAGATGTAGTAAGAGCTTCATGAGGTCAGAGCTGTAAGAAACTTGTACAGAGCAGTACTCATGTTACATTACAAGAGTGATAGTGCCAGTTTAAAATTTTATTTCCCATTTTGCTGGTATTTTTTTAAAGTATTGCCAAATAATCTTATATTAATCTAATTCTAATCACTTTAAAACACAGCCTTCAGGGGCAATTATTTCTCTTTGTATTGTGCTGAGCACAGTACTTGGCAGAGAACAAAAATAAAGCATCTGAAATGGTTTCACTACTCCGATGACATCAATTTATAGATTTTTTTTTTCCCCCATGAATGTTGCTTTTAAATTTCACTGCTAATAAAATCCTATTTAGCTCTTTAGTCTCTGTCTGCAAGCTGATAATTCCTATGTCTGGTACGTTATTTCTCTGATTTTAGCATTGAAAGTAGTTTTACATTTTTAACAGTCTGTGTAGATGTTACTTCTGAAACTACTCTTAAGACACCAGGACTCCAAAATAGCCAAAAAAGAATGTAAAAATAATTTCATTGCTCTTAGAGAAATAGCAGTGGACTTGTAGGCATTTCATAAACATCCTACTTGTTCTCTGACTGCCGTTTCTTTACCACACCAAGTAAGCTCTTCATAGTAATCTCCCTCAAAAGTTAAATATAACAGTGGAGGAGCCAGAGTACTTTGAACATTTGTGTTTCGGTAGTTGTGCATAGAGTGAGCTGTGCTGGAGAAACACTGCGCAGGGTATGGCATCTTCATAGGGCACTTTGTCTTTCCCATGCAGCTGGTAATATGAATTTGAATGAATGTGAAGATGGAAATGCATGTATGGCAGCATGTACGCATTTGTGTGTGTATGAACATGCAGAACATGTGCTGGATGGAAGACAGAGGTTACCCACCCTTGTTTTATGTGGGTATCTGTGGCAGCTTAGTAAAGCCCACAGTTCAGATGCCTTTCACTATGCCTGTCCTTGTGCCAAATTGCTTCCTAACAGGGCCCAGGCTATTCCCTGGCCCTATTTTCCTTCTGTTGTCTTTTGCTTTGAGCCTGAACCCTCCTTAATATGCAGTTTGTAATTTATCTATTTATTTATTCATTTGGCCAGACTTTTTTCCTCCTGGTTGCAGTTGCACCTGATGTCAGTATCCACAAAGCAGCCTGGCTTCTGCGTTCCAGGAAAGATTTTGCTCTGTCAAAACTGAGCTCCAACTTGCAATGTGCATGAATTACAGGTTCCCAATTAGGATTTTACAGTATCAGGCTGAAATGCTTTTTCCCCTGGAGTGCTTTACCTTGGAAAGGTGTGTTTCAGTAAGGCTTGGAAGGTTTTTCCACATCTTCTAATGTGGTTGCTATTACAATACACTTCAACAGCCAACCCCTTGCTCATTCTTTGAAAGATGTCTGAACTGCTACTTCCAGCACTTATATTTCTTGCAAAGGATTAATGTAATAGGAGTAGGAGGGCTGGCTAGTGCTTTATCCCAACTTACTGCCCCTCCTTTCCGTGCTGAGGGTGGAACATGGGGACACACAAGAGGGAGGGCAGAGCTCCACCTGAAGAGCCAAGAGCAGAGCCAAGGTGACAGACAACCCAACAATAAACTGCATTTCTTCCACAGCAGCTGGGCCAAAGTTCAGCTACATGCAAATACTACAAAACGCTCAAGTGTTGGAAGGTTTTAATTAAAACACACTTCAGATGTGTTTGTTTGCTGGCATGATGGAATACTTTCTGCATCTCCTGGTCCTGGAGGAACTGGCCTGATCAAAGCAAGTAACTAATGGGATTTCTGGCTAGGTCAGTACAATAGAAATCACCAGAAGGAAAGGGTTATTATTTATTTATTTTCCTGCTTTTTCAGGCTTGATAATTTTTAAAAATACTGACTGATCAAAAAGCCCTGTATGAATCAATGCAGAACACCCACTGGCTATAGTGACTCTGGGTGAGGGCTTTTCTACCGCAATGCAGCAAGCTGGGGCGATTCATTGCTCTTTGCTGAGAGGTGCCGACCATGCTGGACTGATCCTGTAAGTGCTTCAGCACAGGCAAGCCTTAGAGAGAGCGCTGCTCCATGGATATGGATGGAAAAATTTGCAAATTCTTTTATGCATTTGGCAAAATCTGCCCTGTCGGTTTTGACCAGGGGTGGTGGGTGTGTCAAGTGGTAAAAGAGGCCTTTTGCTCCTGCCTCCTTAGCTCTGCAGGCCTTTTGGCAGGGAAGGACAAGGATGCATCAAAAGCAAATCTATAGAATGGGGTGGAAATGCCCGTGGAGGGCACTAGCACTGCTTACTGCCTTCCCAGGAATACAAAGCACAATTGCCCACCGTGATTCTGCATCCTGCTGTGCAAAACTTGTGTATCTTTGCTCTGTGCCCCTGAATGAGATGAAAGGAAGCAAAGCTGAGTCAGGTAAAAGCAAAAAACTGGTCTTGCAAGTTTGCTCCTTAAGTTTGCAAGGGTTTATGGAACACTGTGTGCCATTTCTTTGCAGCTTCTCTCCTGCTTTCTCCAATCTGCCTCAATCCAAGGAAAGAAAGTGCAGCTCAGCCAAATAGATTATTAATTGTTCTGTTTCCTGAGTTGCCTTTCACACAGATCAGCATTAGTGTGGCTTACTATGGGGGTCTGATCTGCACTGCATGGTTATCCTGCTACCTCCAGAGTTCTGACTTCCCCACAATGGGTTCCTGGCTTGGATCATTAAACTCTGCAGCTCCGTGGTTCTGCCTTGTTTTCCTGAACGGTGGCATCAAAAGCATGAAATTGCTCACTGACCTTGCTGGAGACTTACAGCATGAGCCTTTAAACACCTGGCCATGCAAGGGCAGTTTCCACAGAGAGGTGCTCTCACCCAGTTCACTAAACTGGAAGCCTATCACTGCAGAAATGACTGAGTTATTTAATTTATTGTACATCAGTCTGTACCAGTTGCTTCTTGGCCCCTCCAGGGAGATGGAAAGGAGCTGGAGGATGACTGGGCAAGGATGCACATGAGGGCACAGACCCATCTCAATCTTTTCAAAATTGCAGACAGCAACTAGCAAAGCTGGGTGTGCATGAAGGACAAAATGCCCTGTGCTTTTTGCAGAGGTGATGCACCCTCTGCTAAATGTTGGCTGAAACTTCAAGGGGGACTTCTGCCAGAGTCAGATAGCCCTGAGGGCTGTTTGCAACCCTTGCAGAACATCTCTATAACACAAATTCCATAAAATAGTCCGGCAGTTGATAATATTGTTTGTGCTCTAATAACAATTGTGCATGTGTTGTGGTCTCACACTGTTTCTGTATCTTCTGATAACAGTCGATGACTGAGAACTGCTACTTTAAATTCTGTTTGTACAGTGTCCAGTTCTTCATTTTGGACAAAATGTGGACCATAAATACAGGGTCATTATGCAAATGAATGCAGTAAATAAATGCAAGTTGGCTCAGCTTTCTTGTATCCAGACCTGATGGATACAGTGTAATTGAAAAGGGTGCATCATGTCAGTAAATTGCGATTTCATTTCCTAAAACTTATGCACTGCCTTCATCGAGGAGGTTCTTCAGTCATCTGCTGTGTTGATGGGGAAACTGAGGCATGAGAGTGTGATGTGACAGACTAGAAGACACGGACCGGGGCTGGGACTCTTGCTGCTTCTCTGCCCCTGCCTCCATAGGCCTGGAGCCCTAGGAGACACTGGAGAAGTTTCCTCACCTGCTTGCCAAACTAACTTAAGAATAGATAAGAGAGGCTGATAAGAGCCCACCGGAGGTGGGCTGTTGGGTTTGGGATTGTTTTTTCTGAATTGGTTGCAGTATTACTGTTCTTTCAGTTTCACTGCAGCATGAAAGATAGAAATGTCAGTCAGCAGTGTATTTATCCAAAGCATTTTGTGAGCTAAAGTGTGCTGAATAGCTTGGGGAAAAGTGTGACATTGGCTCTGTTTGCTCCCAAATCTAATTGCAATAGTGAAAGTTCCCTCTTTCCCTCTTTTGCATCTTCTCTCAGTAAAGGCAATCTTAGATCCAAGTCCAGCTGAGTGCATGGTGTTGCCTGCAGTACATCTGGTTGGTGAATTAGGCTTTGTCTGCTAAAAAGCAATCTGTTAGTGATGTGACAGTGTCCATTCCTAGCGATTGCAAATTCCAGTACCCAGGTGATTAAATGTAACTAAAATCTCAATAATTTTGACTTGGTATCCAGCAAGAGAGCAATTGATACCTGTTCAGTAAACAAAGTTGTGTTTTATTTGGCTTTTGGCAGTAATAGTATTTAGTGTGGCTTGGCAACTCTTCACTGATGAGAGTCCAAAAAAAGCACTTGGCAAAATCAAGCAATATCAGTTATGAAGTGCTAAAGACACCGACACTTTATCTGCCTGAGAGATTAGCAAAGATTTCATTGACTCCTCCTGCTTTCTCTGCCTCTCTTAACTTTTGAACCTGGATCAACCTCCTCTGTTAGGGACTACTGAGGGGGCTGCCTCCCAGCGGGGTCATCACCGCACAGGGTTGTGTCAGACTGTCCTCTGGGGTCATGGTTCCCATGACTGAGCCTCAGGCAGGTGCCTAAGGAGCTGTGCCAGGGGTTTGATGGAAGAATATCCAAATATCTGAAGTATGGAGCTACCAGGTCTCCCCCCTCCCTGTCTTCAGCTCCAGCTGTTTGGTCTGACAGAAGTAATGATGTACTTCTGGGGACGAGGCATACACATGGCCCGTAAATCATTGGACCCATGGCTGTTCTATGCACTTTGCCCTCGCAGGAGGTGCTCTGGCGTGCACAGCAGTCATCTTCTCCCTTTGACACAAGGGTGCTCGAGAACTTTAGAGTTGCTGCAAGTCAGATGATTTTACAGCTGCCGTTTGGCTGAGTCTAGGAGCGTTTTCCTCTCTGAGAGAAGCCGCAGCTATTTTTCACAGAGCAAATGAAGCCACCTGTTGGGTTAACTGGGCTTTATTCAGTCCCCAGGCTGCCTTGCACAACCTTTAGGGCCCAAAGGAGTCTTTGAAGTACCATTGAATTTCATTGTTAATGTCTCAGTCATTTACCTTGAATGGAAAAGGGGTTTTTTTTCCACTGTCAGGCATGAATAAACTCTCTAAATTGTAAGAAATAATCCCTCTTAAAGGAGAGTTGAAAGTGCTCTCTTTTAATGTAAGAAACCTGGTGCTGAACTGTGACTAGAACTGCTACAGCTATTCTCGAAAGCGCTGGATTTTGCTCAGTTATTAGAAACAGAATAAATCAGATTAAAGGAAAGGAGCTGATGACAGGGTGATACATGTGTCAGAGGAGGGGTGGGAGTGGTGAAGGAAAAGTACATAATGTGGATGACTTCAATTATGTGGAAGGTGGGAAGATAGACTTCCCCATCCTGAGTGGAGTGTGTGAGAGGATACATTAGGCTATATTCTATCAGAAGTTGATGAGGTCTTCTCGAAGATGTTAGTAGTTACTTGGAAGAAAAAAGGTGCACTTGCTGGCAGTATTTATGAGAGCTTGAATTACATATCACAGACTGAGTTCAAATTAGAAGGGAAAGTGAGGGTGGGGAGAGGAAAGAAGACATACAGTATGTGTACATAAGCATGGTGATAAATGAGCGAAGGATAATGGTAAACAAGGTATCATTTGCACACTGATTTTTTAAATGCTTATTCAAACTTCCATCCCACCCCCCATCATAAGCAAAATGCTCCTAAAGGGCTCGAAGACAGGCCTCTGTTACTCATTTTCCAAGATGGAAGGCAAAGATCATTTGCAATTGCTGTGTTACAGGACTTTTGCCTGTTTGTTTTTTTTTTTCCTAAATTGTTAACTGTGTCATAAACCAGCACTGCAGAAAAGGCAGACAGAGCCAAATCACAACATTTGTCTCCTTGCTTGCATGAACAGTGGAAAACTATTGCTGTCATTAGTGCATCCTTTCACATTGCTGTGGGTTCCCACATTTGGAATCATAATATGGTTTGGATTGGGTTTGTATTATCCTTGTTAAAATCTCACCTAACCAGCTTCTTACCCAGTTGACCACTGATGTCCATTTATTTTAATGTCAGGAGGTAACACTGGAAGGGGAGATGTATAAAATGACTTAATTCCATTCCCACTGTAGTCAACCAGGGGCTTTGCTATTTACTTCACTACAAGTACTGTACCTCCATGTCTAAATGACTTCAGCTCAACTTTCTTGTTTCATCCCTCTCACATGCCTCAGAAAGAAGCTTTTCTGTTCTCTTTACTTGTGGTGTAAGCTGTTTGCCAGTATCTCCATAGGTGATGCAGGTAAGAGGTTTTGTCTAACATCAGCATTTAGACACTGGGAATAATTTTGATCTTGTGGTACTGTAATTAAAGGTAAGTCTGCAAACAGTTCCTGACAAACACTGAAATTCTAGCTGTAGAATAGCAGGAATTAGCTAGTGAGATTGCTCTCATTTCTGGTAACATCATTCCTCCCATTGATTATTAAAAGGGTTAACAATGTTTCTTAATAGTGATGAAATGGCCTCACTGAAGCAGTTGCAGTACTTCAGCAAATGGGAATTTTTTCTCTTCTTTAATTCCATGGTCATGTTTAGAAAGCTAGAACAGATCAAAGTAGAAAACTCGCTATCTTTGGTGTTGTCAAAAACAAAATCCTTGTTTATTTAAAAGTAGCTATGTAAGGAGAAAAGTATGATGAAGTATAATTGCCAAATTCTTATTTGGTAATTAGTATCTTGCAGCTATCTCAATGCTATTAAGAAGCAAGCATAATTGCACATAGGATGCATATATTTATCATGGAAATTGGCACTTCGTGCCGTTAGTATCTGTAGCTTTGCTGTATGCTCCACATAGATTAATCTAGTTTAGGAGACTTAAGAGCCTGTCAGAGCTGCTTCTATCATCCAGGCCTTTGTACCATCAGGTGTTATGAAAGCACTTGGAGATGCACCAGATGGTTTCCGTAGCCCTGCTGCAATAATATCAGGTGGGTCCCTGATATTCTTATGTTTCCATAGGTTTCTGTGTTGCTGGCTGCAATATTCACCTCTGTCTGTTTTATTTACACATTTGAAAAAAAAAAAAAGAATTGGTCAGGTCTAGGAGGGAGTACTGTTCCATTTGTGCTCTGTTGTGCAGGGTATTTCTGCATGCCAGCATTGAAGGAAAGAAACCTGGGCTCTGGGAGATGCTGAGAAGATTAAATATGTTCTCTTGTCACCCCATGAAAGAAAGTATAGGCAGATGCAGCATATTGCAGAAATAAGGGAAAAGATGAGGCTGAAGTAGAAGCTGTTAACTGAACCTTGCAGTGCTTTTGTCCCTCCTGCACATTTTATAGGCTGCAAGAGAGAGTGAAGTGATTTTTCCTGAGGTCACCCACCAGTTCATAAGCAGAGTCAGGAAGAGACCAAAAGTCACCAAGGTCTAGTGGCACTATGCATCGCTAGAGTCAAGGTGGAGCCATAAAGTTAATTTAGTTCATTTGTGTCCTTCCTTTATCCCCCATGTTTCTTGACTACTTTTTAGAGCTCTCTGCAGGAGTACTGAAGCTTGGCGTGCATCAGAATCCTTCCTGATGGGAACTGGTGAACAGTACAAGACCATAGATAGGATCTCTTCTGTAATGGAAGGGTAAATTTTTTCTGTGTTAACCTGCAGCTGACCATAGGGTCCAGGTGGTCTTTTGTTTCATTCATTGCTTTGGTTAATTCAGTACCTGGAGGATTATACTGTGTTTTGCCTTCCCTTACTGTGTTGAATTCTTGTCTCAGTTGTATGGAAGCTACTTCTGATGAAGTACTCTGGTGCATGAAAATAGGACCATTTTTATTTTTTGTATTTTAAGAACGTAGTGTCTTGCAAAACTGGTTTGTTTTTTTTCTCACATTCTGAAAATCCTGTTGCCCATATCATTCAGTATATAGTCGTAGCATACGTTTTGACATGCCTTACTGAGGAAAAGACGAAGCAGAGAACACCGGATTTATTAGGTCACTGACTGAGATAGTTTTTGAGTTCCTAGAGCTTTATCATAGTGGCCATCCTGGGTCTTGTCAGTAAAGAGATGATCTTGAGAATTAGATCACCGAGATTATAATATACTGTGCTAGACAAGATTCATGGTTGAGAGAGGATGTGGCATTTACTGTCCCTTTTAAATGTCACATCCAGAGTTTAAAGGCCATAGACTCAGAATAAACAAAAGAGAACGCAGCTAACTCAAGCAGCTTTAAAATGAGCAGCATCCCAGTGATCCAGTGGGAAGCTGTGGTCTGTATTTATGCAGCAGATACAAGATTAAGCAGCCACTAGAAGCCATACAAGGATGATGGCAGTGTCTTTCTTGAGATACAAGGTAAGAGGGTGCTACATGGTCACCATTCCTTTCCATAAGCAGCAGAAGGAAGTAATATAAAGTTCTTAGCAGTGATGCACAAGAAGTTAGGCATTAATGACTTGAGTAATTTTAGTTGGAGTACAGTAAATGAGGTGATTGAATATCACATGAAGTAATATGTCTCTACAAGCAGTTGCTTGTCAGCTGTAAGACTGGATGGGATTTTTTTCTTTTTTGTTAGCTATGTAATAGTTTGAGTGGCTGATAACACTGAGAAAGATGTATTTCCACTTTTCTTAGATGCATTATTCGCTGGTAGAAACAGGCCTATGGGAGGGTAGTGCATGGAGCTGAAGTCTGCACACTGTAGTGCTATATAGCATAAAAATCCATGTGGACTGTTCTCACTGATCAGATATGATAGTTCAGTATCTGCAGGCTTTTAAAAATCAGGTTGTTTTTAAAATTTTTGTAGACTGATAAATGTTGCCAAATTGCTTGGAAATTCACTGACAGTCTTTGAGGGACGTTCAACTTTTAAAAGTACACTTGAGGCATATGGCTTTACTTAAGGCTTTTCTTGATTATTTTTTTTCTGGGTGGCTCATGGAATATATATTTATATATTTATCATTGAAAGTGTCCTTTTCTGTTTTGTTTTTCAGGATCTCAGCAAGTAACTGTTTTATTGATTTTTTTTTTTTAATATACTTTTTGTCTTCAGTACTAATTTCTAGAATGAAGTTCCGTTATCTCTAAAAATATTCTATTTTTTTAGCCAAGTGGCAAGATGGGCCGTATTCCAGCAAGTCACTGCATGGTGAAGTTTTGTAATCTGCCCCCAAGAGTGAGTTGTTATTGATTTAAAGGAAGATGAAAAGTCAGTGGTGTTTTGTGGGAGGGCTAAATGATCTCTTCTGGCCTTGAAATCTAGGTATATTTATTTTAAATTATCTTGGTTTACCTGCTGCCTATAAATTTGCAAATTCAAGTTAAATGAACATAAAATACATTCTGGTTGAGTCCAGTGTATTTGTACAGAGTTTTAACGAAACCATTTTAAATATTGGTTTTTTTATTAATTCTCTGTAAGTATGTGTAGATTTCTTAGAGCACTTCTCATTTTGGGGGGAGCAGTCTAGCAACATTTGTATACTTCAGTGTAATTGAATCCTGATGCTAATCCAAGTCTTTGTTATTCTTGCATTCACTGCAGTGACCTTGATAATGTGAATGCTTCACCTTTGCTGCTCATTGGAAGACAGTCCTGGGAAAACGGGATCAATTCCGTGCATTGCTAGGATCCCATTTTCAATACCACTGAATTAAAAACAGAGCTAGTTAATGGGCTTTCCCCTTGTATAAGGGAAGGGCAGGGGGAATGGACAAAGGCAAATAGAAACTGAATTGTTTGAGTGGAGGTAATCTCTGTTTTGTTTCTGCTATAGATTAGGCATGATCAATTATTATGTCAGAAGGCGGAGAAGCTAATATGCCCCAGAATCTATGCGCAGTTGTTTAATCATCCTGCCTGATGCATAGCATTCATCATTCACATTTTTAATGCCACTTACTGTTATCATCTCACAGTTGTGTTGGGACCATTTAAAGAGAGAAAGTCATCCTGATAGGGAATGTACCGGGGAATAGAATAGTGGATAACCCATACAGTTCAATTTTTGGCTCTTCAGTCTACATAGCTGGAGCCCTGGCCCCGTGCAAATGGTTGTACCTGTCTGATTAGGGATGACTCAAGTCATCAGAAGGAAAACCTTAATGACCTCCCATCCCTACTGCGTGGATAGTTCTTGGTGGTGCTGTAAGCTGCCTTTTTCCAAGGGCAGGTGGGAAATAATGTCATCACACACCTGTGAAGAATACAGGCAAATGCCTATGAGCACCTGCTACTTGTGCTCTAGTGAACTACCTAGTACATTCTAGAAGCCACCCCATCCTGTCATTTGCCTCATTTGGACTACTTTCAGACATCTTCAAGGCACAATTTCAGCCAACCACCAGGTGCAATGAGCATTTGCAGCATGAAGGTTGTTCAAAGAAGACTCATAAATGTGCAGAGTGACACCAAAGAGAAGAGTGTATCACATACATGAAGACATGCATATATATATTTTAATTCCTCACTAAAGTTTTTGGTGTTCTAGTCCACACACTGAATAAAAATGAATATGAGAGAGTTGGAAGAACTGGGGCACTTCCTCAGGTCTATTCAAGTCATTCCCTGGTCCAAGTTGGAGAGGAGAGCTAAGAAACTTCTCTGAAGGAAGAACCCACAGTGACTGATGTTGAAATCCCATTTTCTCTTCTAGCAGTTACAAAATGGAGAGGAAGAAAGCTAGTGAATGGTCAGTATAAGGAGAACTTGCCAAAACCAGATCTGTAGTCCTATTACAGTGGTTGTGAACCAAAAGAGGAATCTGGATGCAATGAGACTTATCTTGCCTCCATCTTTCTATAATGTCATGGGAATGCTGAATGAGACAATGTCACCAAAGCTTCAAGATACATCTGAGAGAGTGCAGCTGCACTTACTTTGAAGCAGTGAGTTGCTTGATTCCTGTAAACCTCTTCCTAGCCATATCTAGGGATAGTGAAGCTTTTGTTTCATAGCTAGGAAGTTGGTAGATCTAAAATGTGTATTTGTGGGACAGTTTTTCCCCAGATGCTTCAGAGAGTGGCACTACAAGAATTGAAAGTCCAAAAGGCAGAAAATGCCCACTCTGCTATCCTGTGTGCATATATCTTGCCTAATTTTTCATCAGTCATGCCCACAAAGCAGTGAAAATACCATGGAAGGACCAGCCGCCAACCAGTATAGATCATGTTAAGCATGATGTTGCATAAAGCAACCTGTTTGACTGCAGTTCTAATGATGAGGTAAAGCTAAAGGTGGACATTTGTGCGTGGCATGCACAGCTACCATTTGAAACAGCTGAAACATCTGTTGGGACCATTTAGCTTCTGAAGGGCAATCCCACCTTTAGATGCTCAGATTGCTTTCCTGTTACCCAGCCTCCAGAGCCTATGGTGACCCATTTGAGTAGTCAAAGGCTTAGGACATATCCTGTCAGTGATAAGGGGAAAAACTGTACTAGAGAGTCCCTTACAGTCTGTAAGTTGGGTTTTCATGTCAGAAATGTTCTGGCGTATTGTTGAGTTTGTCTCTAAATCCTTTTCAACACCGTCAGAAACTAACTGGACTGAAAAAGCCTGCTGTATTTTGTCAGAAGAGAGTCTGTATTTGTTTTCTGCAGGAAAGCGATGCTTCTGCAGGTTGGGAGAGTCAAAAGCCATGCTTTCATATGCTGCTGCATTTATCCCATTCAAAAGGTTGATGTTCATCCTGAGCTGTGTGTAGCTCAGTCATGATCCCTGCAGTTTTGCCTCAGCAAAGCTGTTTTGCCCAGCGCTTGTCTTCAAGCACACAACTAGGGTTTCTACTTGGAAACATAAGCTGAGGAGAGTTACAAATTATGAAAATAAGACTTTGCCACAAATTTCCCTGTAATTTTCCTTTTTGTCACTCACATAGGAGTTTTGTTCTATGTTTGAGCTCAGCATGATATCACCAAGTTGCTTGTGATTTAAATAAAGAAGCCAGCTGCCAGGAATAATGCTTGCAGGTATTCCTTGTTTTCTTTATTTGCCTTACAGCAGTGCCTTCAGGCCAAAGCAAAGATTGTGCTGGCGGCATCTGAGTAGCTGGTTCCTCCCCCTCAAGTCTGTACAGATAAAGGAATTATTATCATTATCTTCATTGCATATATAACAGTCGGGAAAGATGAAGTGAGTTGCCTGTGGTCTTGCTGTGTGTCTGGCTGAGCTGGAAAGCAAAGTGTTATTTCCTCTGGTCTGATGCTTTTATCCCAATGCCATCTTTTTGTGTGACCAGCCACTTTGAACAATTTAGATTTTTCCACAACGTCTCCTGGCACAAATGTGTCAGCTGCTAAATGGCACTAAGTGTATTTCCTGGATCTCTGCCTTTCAAGATCATTTTTATTTTTATCATTCACCTTATGATATTCAGCTGCCTTTGTAGAGCCTTGTGTCTGGAAGGATCTCAGGATGTGCTCATCTAACCTGCTTTAAAACCTCCATAGGTACAGATGCCACAGGTTCACTGGGTGATTTTTTTTCCAGTGCTTCATTTTTTTTTGTCCTTATAAAGCTGTTCCTAACTTTAATACGGTGCTTGTCCTTCTCCAGACACAGCAGCCTTTTACTTATTTGGAGACTCATGTTCTCTTTCAGTGCTTTTTACCCCAGGACAGAACAGTCCTTGTTCATAGCTTTCTCAACTTGCATTTTTTCTCCAATTCCCTCTTGGATTTCCTCAAAATGCTCTTTGTTTTTTTTCCTGATGTTCAAAATGGGGGACAGTATAGAACGACTGGCTCCCGCAAGCAGTTTCCCCTTCTCCCCAGAGACCTGATAAATCACTTTACCTACTGGGAAGCCATGGGTTGAAGACTTAGCGAGGCAAACAGCTCCCAAGAAGGTGCATTCCATAGCAGAGCAGGGCAACAAGACATACAGGAGGGTTTACTAAGCCGGGAAAACCTCAGGGGACTGCCAAGACTCACTGGGAGCCCAGGACTTGTATGAGAGTGGCTAATGTGTGGGCAAACAGGGCATGGTGCAGCAGTTTGTGTGGGAGGATGCACAGGGAGGACACATTCCACTGACTTGAAGGGGAGAAGAATCTCAATTCATCCCACTCCTACCAGTTTGATGTCAGAGCCAGCAGGAGATGCCCAGAGCCTGGAGAGGGATTAAAGCTCAGCAGATCACCTGAAGAGTATAACATATATGGGGAATAAACAAGAGGAATTGAGAAACATGGGCATGCCTGTGACCTTATTGGCATGATGGAGGTGTGGTGGGATGGCTTCTATGGCTGGAATGTTGGAATGGAAGGCTACAGGCTCTTTAGGAAGGAGGTGCAGGAGGGAGGAGGTAGAGGATGTTCCCCTCTATGTCAGTGACCAGCTGGAGTACACAGAGCTCTGCCTGGGGGTGAAAGAGGAGCTAACCAAGAGCTTTTAAGTCAGCATTAAAGGGAGAGAAAACACAGGTGACTTTATAGCAAGGATCTGCTACAGAAGCAGTGTGGCCAGCAGGTCAGAGGTGGTGATTCTGCTCCTCTATTCCACTCTGGTACCTGTAGTACTGCATCCAACTCTGGAACCCCCAACATAAGGACGTGGACCTGTTAGAGTGAGTCCAGAGAAGGGTCATGAAGGTGATTAGAAGCCTAAAGCACCTCACCTCTGAGGACAGGCTGAGAGAGTTGGGTTTGCTCAGCCTGGAGAAGAAGAGGCTCTGGAAAGACCTTAAAGGAGCCTCGCAGTACTTAAATGGGGCCTACAAGAAAGCTAAGAGGACCTTTTTACAAAAGCCTGTAAGGACAGGACTAGAGGTAATGGCTTTAAAAGGAAAGAGGGTNTCATGAAGGTGATTAGAAGCCTAAAGCACCTCACCTCTGAGGACAGGCTGAGAGAGTTGGGTTTGCTCAGCCTGGAGAAGAAGAGGCTCTGGAAAGACCTTAAAGGAGCCTCGCAGTACTTAAATGGGGCCTACAAGAAAGCTAAGAGGACCTTTTTACAAAAGCCTGTAAGGACAGGACTAGAGGTAATGGCTTTAAAAGGAAAGAGGGTAGATTTAGACTAGATATAAGGAAGAAATATTTTATGTTTAGGGTGGTGCAGCACTGGAGCTGCCCCGTCCCTGAAAGTGTTCAAGGTCAGGCTGGATGAGGCTCTTAGTAACCTAAGTGTCCAGTGGAAGATGACCCTGCCCTTGGCAGGGTGGTTGGACCTAGATGATCTTTAAGGTTCCCTCCAACCCAGACCATTTTACAATTCTGTGAAACTCCATTTGTTCTTCCTTTCTTCCAAAGGGGCATTGCATCCTTCCATGTTTCACATTGCAAAGGTTATCCCTTAGGAAGCTGAAGGTATGCAAATTTCCATTGGTGCTATCAAGAGGTGTTTTCCAAAGCATCTGTAGTAAACTTTGATCTGTGCTGACTTTGCTAGTTGGTTTCATCTCATTGCTTGGAACATGAGATTTTAGGGCTAACAGTGCCCAGGGTCACATTTAACTGCCAAAAGACTGGGCAGAATACCTGGGTAGAGATCTGTTAGATTTTGTCTCTACTTATCTGCCATTTCCCTTGTAAACAGTAAGAGCCTGGACAGAGTTTGCCCTGATCCAAAAAAGCCACTGTCAGTCTAAAACCAAGGACAGGAGAGGAGTGGGTTTATGGTTCACATGTATATATAACCACAGGTACATAAACCTTTCCATTTTAGTTCTAGTCATTTTGAGATTTTACTGTTCTATCTTTTTGTTCTAATATTACCTGTTTGATATATTTTTATTTGTTTTTAAGAATTTTGGTTCAAGCCTTCTGGTCTTCATTGACTTACGGAAAAGGTCTGGACTGTGGTTCTGCAAATACCTGTGGCCAGCTCAGGGTCCTGTCAAAGGTGGTGGGCTCCTGTTTTACTCCCTTTTCTGAATGAGAGTGTGAAAATAACAGTGGGGGTATTTGGAGGGGTCAAATACCATAGAAAATCCAAAACAAGCCACAGTGGGACTTAAGAAGTTTACCTGTTCTTCCCTCTGATCTGCTGCACCTCTTCAGCAGCTGTTCTTCAAGTGGAAACATAAAGGAATTTATTTGTCTGCCTCTGATTTCACTGGAGTGTTTAGTAATTTGGCTTTAACATTAGAAATCTTCAGCAAGACTGATTGCTGTATCATACAGAGTGGCAGGCTTGGCAGAATAGGAAATTTCCCTTGCAATTTAAAAATGGTCCACGAATTTGCTAGGTTTAGAGTTTGATAGCAGCTGGAAGAAGGATGCAGCAAGTCTTGTATGAAGAAAAGAGCCAATTTAGGAATTAAAGAGGTGGGTTATGGTAGGGAGCGGGAACATGCATGTTTCACGCATTTTATTCAGTATCTGTGTTTTGGTTTTGTTTTGTTCTTAATGGCATGTGATTTTAAAAGGAAGTTTTTGCCTTAATGCAAATAAGATATTATGTTACAAATGATAGGAGAGGCACTAGTAAGTGTGCTGGAAGCAAGTTGATAAATGTACTCAATAATGAGAATTCTACAGCAAAATGCTGAGCCCTGTGGCTATGATCCAGTCAAATGCTGACAGCAGTGGTAGTATTCATGCACTTAAAATTAAGCATTTTCCCAAAGTGCTTTGATGGATCAGAGCCGGAGTCCTTATCACCTTGCTAGGAGTGAATTTATAAGAGTGTTGTGAATCAATAGTATTTATTCTTAGGCTTCACAACTAAACCACTAATGGAATATAGGGAAATTACATCTTTTCTGTGGCATGAAGGAATCTGGCTCTGGTCTTAACCACAAACTGTTCCTCAGCTTTGAGAAGAAGTTACCGTCTTGATTTCCAGAGGCCCTGGAAAAACAAAATCAAGTATTGGAATTCCCTGTGGCTCTCCACCCAATAAGAAGATACTTCTTCATGCCTCTCCTCCTTGCTCCAACAACTCTTTGTCTCAGATATGCACTTGCCTTAGGTGCAAGCACCTGCTTGGAACATCAGGGTGGCCTTTTTTTCTTGAGCCCAGGCAAACTCTGATGCCCTAATGTCTCACTCACCCTTCTGAGAATCAGCTTAAATTGCATCTTAATAGGAACTGACTGTGCAGGACTCAGGGCTGATGCTGCAGTAAATACAAATGAATGTATGTTAGGCCTGGCAGTTGGAAAGGAATTCCCCAAACGGTGAGCTATGGCCATGGCCAGTCTTGACAGGCTAGTTTTTTAAATTATTTTTTTCTAAACATTCTGCAGCTTTATGAAGGGGATTTTGGATCCTGTAAAATACAAATGAGTGTTTGCATGTCTTCAGGTTTCAAGGGAAAAAATTTACTTCAATTGATGTTACAGAGCATAGTGCCCTTTGTAGCCCTCATTATACAGAAAGTCCTTAAAATTCTCATATGTTCCTAATAAGTCATTGAATGCATTTGTTGATGAACAAGCTGGAGGTAATACTTCCTCTCCCTTGAGATGAGAGTGCTCAATATTACATAGTTTTCTATGATAAGTCTCCTCAGAAATCACAAAGGGAAGAAAAAAAACAAGACAGAGTATAAAGGATTTCTCAACAACTGAAATACCAGGACATTCCTCTACATCCCAACAGTGGGCATTTCCAACACTGACTGTGCTAGTTAGTTCATGGTACCTGGAGATAAACCATTATTCTCATTTCCAACTTTTGAGATTGCTGGGCAAGGGAGGGCATTCCTGTTACCTGCAATTTTCTTTTGTGACATCCAATCATGTTTCCCTCAAGCCTCACGCCTGCAAGTCATGTGAATCTGCAGACAGCTTCCATTCTTTGAGTTGATGTCTCTCATCCGTGATTGGGAGGAGTCAAAAGTGTGTCTGTACAACTCTGTAGGCAAATAGCAAGAATCCAATTTTTTTTTTTTTTTAAATTTTTTAGAGTCTTGCCAAGGATTATGTGTTTTTTTGAGATGGCAGTGATACATGATATGTTTCGTTCAATATTCTGGCTCTTAAACATGGGGTAGTGCACACATGAGGAATGACAAGGCAGTCTTACCCCAAAGGTTCTATAGTTCAGTGCCTAGATTTTGTGATATCTTTAAGCTCTGCTTTTAATCCTGTTGCAATTGTAACGTAAGATAGCCCTGACAACAGGGTAACTTCATTATGCTAGATTTTTTAGAAACTGTTTGCTTGCTTTGTAAGTGGTTTTTGGAAACATTTATGCACTCAGCAACAGGGCTTACAGAAAGGAGTGCCAGAGGTGAGATATCACTACAACTTCCTGGGTTGCCTCCACAAACGTAGGCACTTTACTGAGTATTAGCAATATTTTGTTAAGGCAAAATATTTTGTGAGTGGTAAAGCTTCTTTGGTTGCATCCACCGTCCTTCAAGGAGTATGTGTTGAGTCCTGCTTTCTTACAATTAACAGAGTATTTTAATTAAATTGAAAAGGCTACATACAAATATTGAAAGCTATGCATTTTATTATTTTCATATTTTATACATCAATAATCAGTAATTGGTCTTAAAAACAAAGGATATTCTATAGATTCATTTTTATAACACAAAGTATTGCAATAGGATTTGAGTACTGATTTTTTACATGCAGTAAGGCTACCTTCTTTACTCTTTGTTCTTTTAATACCATTTTACAGGGATAGCTAAATATCAATATGGAGTGTTCATGAAAAGATTTGCTGCAAGAAGCAGTAGGTCCTTGTGAGTGGGTCAGTTGTGTTAGCTAGTCACTGTGCTGTTTCTCTTGCAACCTCCTCCAGGAGATACTCAGAGAAAAGGTGGCCTTGAATTACATGAATTTAACATGCACACATCCCTCCTTCCTCCAAAAGCAGTGGAATTACTGCAAGAACAGGGTATGGGGGCACAGTAAATCTTGAAGTCTTAGACAGCACTGGTGTATAGTCAGGCATATCTCCTGAGCCGTTACACAGATCAGCAGTAAGAGATGAGCTGTTATCCCTGTGCTAATGCAAATTGCATGCAGATTCCTTCTGTTTTCTCTCTAATGTGAATCTTAATTGAAGGGTTTTTTTCTGGTTTGTGGCTTTGAACCCATGAGCACTTCTCTGTAGTGGGGCTGCTGGTAATTAATTGGGTTAGTTGTGTCCACAAAACTGTGGTATCCATACCGCTCTCTTTGCCTTTAGCGAAGGTACTTTTCTGGTGTTTTGGGTCCAAGAATTAGAAGCCTAGAGAGAGGTTATCTGAGGAAAGCTTTGTCAAAGAAAGAACAGGCTCTCCAAGAAAGTGAGGCACCAATTTGGATTTCACATTTCAGGACTCTAACCTTCTGTCTGGCTGAGAGTCAGCAAAGTGTTGGGACTACCTTGGCTGTGACCAGCTTGGGTGTCAAGTCCTATCCTTTAATTGGGCGCAAGGAGCCGTGTTGAATATTTTAGGACCTGAATTGGGAACCACCTGAGAGATTGACCCTTTTCAAATTAGATCTGATTGCTTGGGTTAGCCATGGATTCATATTACAAAAATGGAACCCTGCCTTCTGTCAGGGCTTCTGAGTGCTTTGATTACGTTCCTCTCTCTTCTCTGACTTCTTTTGTTTCAAGGTACACATCTGGGCATCTCAGGTTTCAGAGGCCTTCAGTAAGGTGGTAGGTAACAAAGACTATAAATCGATCTAAGACCTGGCACCTCATCTGTTCATCTTGAGAGGTAGAAGATGTGAAGAGACATGATATAGTCATTGACAAAGAAATTTGAAGATTGTGTTCCCATTTTGATATTAGATGTATGAAAAGGACCAGCGTGAAAGCCACATCTACTCAACAGACACTTTGAAAAGTCATTCTAAAGAAGATGATCTCCATATATGAACCATGTTTTAGGATTGTGCTTCTATTTGGCAAGGTGTTTGAATTCAATCCAATTCTGTGTCTAAAATTTACCTCCTTGCAGTATTTAGGGCCTATGCATGATTGAAATCCCATGAAAGATCTCAGATAGAATTGAAATGGCATTTAATGCTGCTTAGTACCAGAACTTTTCATTCCCTGGACTCAGTTTTCAAAAACATTTGCAAGCACCTGAAAAACTGGGGCCCAATCTTTTTCACCTAACTAGCCAGGCACAGTTTGCAGCTACTTGTTCTCAAGGGATAAAGGGTTTTGAAATCCATTATCAGGCAAACTTGGGTGCACTTTAGGATAGTAACAATTGCAGCACAAAAGTCAAGTTATTACTTCAATGCTGAGTTCTGACGCAGTATAATATCCACAGTAGAAGTATCCTTAAGGGAGTCATCAGGTGTTGAGCTTTTTTGAAAGTCTATAGTTTCTATACAGAAATGCAAAGAGAAGGTTTTGGGTTTTTTTCCATCCCCAAACAGTGTTACTGTTTTAACTAATGTGTTTATCTTGTTTAAAATTAATTTACTGCTTGAAACCACCTGCAATTTTACGTGCCTTTAGTGTGACTTAGTGACTAATGCAAGTCTTGCTCCAAACTCTGAAGGCCTGAGGAAAAAAAAAGACAATAATTTTATTAATTGGGAACAGTGAGAAAAATTGCAATATACCAGGCTTTTGAAGAGAAACCGGAATTACATCTCTTGTGGTTACTCTTCTGACAAAGGTTTCATTATCTTCAATTACACTTGCTGTTATTAATTGCATTAATGATAATGTAATTGTTTGGTTATATGATGACTAGTGAAAGTACTGATTTAATCAAAAGCATGAACTGGACTTTTAAATCATCTGGAGTAAATTCAAACTGCAAAAGAAACATGGCATCACATGAAGGGAGTAACCCCAACATATATTGAAAGGGCTGATACACTAGGTCCCAAACATTCACTCCTTTAGGAATATATGTACTTACGGTAAAAGAAATTGCAAACACATGAAAATCCATAACACAGATGTCTATAGAAAGTGATGTGTATGTCTATAGACATCTGTGTCATAAATGTCTGTAAGAGCAGCCAGGGCAGAGATGGGAGCAGTATGATCTTCCTCTTTGATGCCTTAGTTGTCTTTGGCAAGGGACCTGAAACCAGGACACCTGAAAGGCCAAAGAAAGTGGAGGCGCCAGTTGCTTTGCCCATATAAATAAGCATCTCTTCATGGGCTACTCTGTGTTGTTCTGAGTGAGGATCTGTCCTGGTGGAAGTTAAATGCTGGATTAAAAGTCTTGAGCTGGTGGCTTGTCTTTTGCATGGAGGGTGAAGGGAGCTATTTTGTTTGGGTTTGGGGCGTTTTTGTCAAAAGTGAAGAACTTCACTGGCTGTGGAGCTGAGTGAGATGGGGAGCCATTAGCTGTTGGTTTTGCCAGAGTGAAAAATACCAAGGCAAAAATAATTGGGCTGGAGAGATCATTAGATAGACCCTGAAATGTAGAAACTGGATTGTTTTATCTTGGTACAGTGGTCATTCACCTGATAAGATTAATTTCTCTTAAAATACAATTAGCATTTTATTCCACTAAGCATTATTGTATGTTAGACATTAGGGGGACACAGCACAGTATGTTGTAAATATGGGGTTTGGTGCCTCAGTGGCTAATTCAGTGCTAATGTCATTATTAAAGGTTGCAGAGGAACAATGACCTAAAATGTCTGTTCCTCATGAACTAATCTCCAGTAGTTATTCAGATGTGACTAATGATGCATCTTTGCAGAAATTTTAATTTATTTATTTGGTGTGTCCCCTTATTTTCTTTAGGAAATGTTAGAAACAGAACAAAACAAAAAAAAATAAAGATAGAATCTGTTTTCTATGCTTTTCTTTGCTTCCTGATTAATTTTTGGTCTCAGGAAAGCAAAAATGTACATTAGCAATTTCACACCTTGTTACATCTTCTGTTTGCTTTCATCACACACATGGCTGTTTTCATAAATGGCAAACATAAACATAAATGATGTTATATCAGTCTCTGATCTTCAGTGTGTGGCTGAGAAATTAATGCGTATGTGCAGATTAGTTGTAAAGCAATGTGAACGATTCATGATGTACATTCACCTTTTGTAGTGTCAAAGCAGGAATTTGAACACGACTTCTATCTGCTTACATAAGAAACATGAGAAATTACAGCTTAATATATCTTGACACTTCCATGAATTTATTTTTTCACATGTTGTACTCCCAATGGAAGGGCTCCGTGGCTTGAGTTCTTTCTATTAAGAGGATGCTGCCCTTGCAGATGCAGTGACCTTTGAAAAGCAAGTCTCAAGTAATCCTTTTATTTTTCTGAGATCATATAGCACAGTATCCAGTTGCAGGCTTTTAAGATGGAATAATTGAAGACTTTGTCCACTTGCCTGGATTGGATTACATTTTGTTTGACAAAGAAAACTCTAAAATACTTATACCTTCCTTCCTTCACTTCAGAGCATTGTAATCCCTGTGCATTGAGGAGGCAGAGTAGTTGCTGTATCATGCCCGCACCACTGGGATTTATTGAATTTATTTAATTGGCCTTTATCTCACGGTTACACTTTAACGCTTCTTTTGAAGGAGATTCAAAAAGGATACGGTTACTCCTTTTCTAATTTACTTTGAGAGTTGGGTTACTCATTTTCTTATCTTCCTTCCATTTCCTGGTAGAGCAGAGCATTCTGTAGAGCCACAATTGAACGTGTTAGAGACTTGCATGCCATGAGATTTAAGTTCATGAAGTTGTTAGCTAGCCAAGCTTTTTGCACACTGCTTTTTAAAGACAATGCTCTGTTTAAGGGGTGTGGGAAGTTTCATGGGTGCTTTTGGATGGCTGAGGGTCTATTTTGTGTTGTACTGTGCTGGTGCATGTGAAGGAGAGCTAAACTGCCCTGAATCTCCCAGGGAAAGATTTTTGCCGTAGAGTTTGGGATCACTTGCATTGTTTTATTAGTTTTAAAGCACTTGTGAGAGCTTCAATCCTATAAACACTTCAGGAAACCTCAACAGAGTTGACCAAAAGGCCATTATCTGGTCAGGAAATTTTGATCCTGGGAATTGCATGGTTTTCACCTTCCTGAGAGGCATTGAATACCAGGGAAGGCTGAGGTCTCTGCTTACTGCACTTCTCAAGATTGCTTTTACTATAGGAGTTTTAAAAGGTTTAATGCTCAACACTGACTTTCTCTGTCCTGCCAGATCTCTGCTGCCAGCTCTGTAAGCATGGATTAGGTGTTGCAGGGATTTGGGGACACTGGGGAACAGTTCCAGAGGTCACAGGTCCCTTCTTCTGAGTACTTTCTTGGCTCCACCCCCTATATATAGCATCTGAGGGGGTCAAGATAATTGATCAGCATGGTCTCTCTAACTGGGATTGTAGAATCGGCTGTTATTTGGCACCATCACCACACAGTGAGGCTTGTTTTCCAATGCCTCTAAAAATCATGTAGCTTCCTTGTATTAGAAAGGATCTTCGTTCAGTTTTAATGGATCTCGCTACTAGCTATATCTTCTCTGACTTAATACACCTGACCATATACATGTGGAAGGACCATGTGTCTCACACGCACAACTCAGCTTGTTTGCACATGAATGCACAATACATATTTAGGCAACTGGACTAATAAGGAAAGTCCTACATCAGATTAGCAATTTGTATTTAGGTTGTTATTTGCCTTCACATAGCCCAAAAACTTGTAGAGGATGTCAGCCAGGAGTAAAGTGATTCTTTCAGATGAAAAATTATTGGTGATCCCTATGCAGTGCCTGCATAAATAATATGCTCAGTATTCAAATCAAGGTGTTTTTTATTCGTTCAGTGGAGCAGTTGCAAGCAAAGGATGTACAGCTAAAAGACAAACGTTGTCTGTGCAGCTTGATGCCAGCTCTCCAGCAGAAATCAGTATGGAAATGGCCTACATCTTTCAGGATCCTCCAAGAGCCAAGTTGGGAAAGGATTTGTAAACACGAATGAGAAAAACTGGGTCTGAAGCAAGACTGAGATGCAGGAACTTGCTTTAACAGAGAAGCCTTGCTGCTAGCCTTCTTGGGCTTAAAATCAGACCTGGAAAAATGAATTTATTTGTTGTCTTTATTTTACTTATTGGGAGTGTGGGTGGGGGTATTATTAATATAACTAGCTAGTCCTGCATATATAAAACAAATTTTTTATGTAGTTCCAAATACATTTTGTAAGATAAAAGATGGTTATTTGCTACTGCTCTTTGCATGCCATTCCCCATATGGCCACAAAAACCTTTGCCATGGGTCTCCTCAGCCCCACAGTCATCATTGCCAGGAGCTGGCCTGTGTGGAGGGTGAGTCAAAGTCCCTCAGCCAGGTGTGGGCTGTTTTTATCTCTGGAGAAGCTGCTCTTGGCCCTGCAAATGACAGACTGAATTTCTCCTGTCCCCTTTTCTTTACACTCAGTGTTGTTTCCTAATCTCTGGCATGACATACCTGGGGTGTTAGGGTTGCATTGCAACTTCTGCTAGAGAACTGGCAGGGATAGTAGAAACCACAACTTAAAAATGTCTCTGCAGACATCAGACTGAATACAAAGGATCAAGACTGTTTCTGATGCACATGTGTGCTGCGAAGGGCAGATAACCTTTAAGAGCTGCATCTTAAAATAATAAGCAGAGCTGGTACAGCTGGTTTCATGCTGTGGCTTTCCCAAGCACACCATGAACTTCCGAACTGTGATTGCCATTAAAATCTTTTGCCATTTGCAAGGAATTGGAATCACTATGTGAACTGTAACACCCCAGCGATATTTATGGAGAGCAATTGAATTATAAAGGTTGTAATATTCCTTGCTTCTGGAAGGAGGGGCCTAAAAGATGCCTAGGCTTAAATTACTTGCAATCCAAAAAATAGTTAAGGAGCTCATGTAATCTAAGGTCTTCTGAAAAATACATACCTTGAAAGCAGCCAAAAGAAAGCAAAACATAATCAATAAGTAATTCGGATAATGTAGGCCCTTGCCACATTTGAAAAGCCAAGATATGCAGTTGATGTGTTTGAAAAGTGCTTGAAAAGACAGGGTTGATGCGTAAGCTGCTGATGGTAGTTCATGTTGTTACTTTACTTGGCTGGGCAATGCTGGACAGCTGCTGAATATCTGGACAAGTCCAGTTGTTAAAGATGGGCAAATATCACCAAGGCAAAAACAGACCCTGCTGATCTGCAGTAGCTGAGGATTGCCTTGTTTTTGAGGATACACTGATGAGTTTGACTTTGCCCGGGGTAGACCATCTTGCTAACAATGGTTTTTGTCTGTTGTGTTTTTCTCCTGTCTTACAGCACCTTCTCCAGTCAGTAGTGTGAAAAAAGGGAAGATAACTAAAAATAGCATCTCCCTTTCCTGGCAGGAGCCAGATCGACCCAACGGCATCATCCTGGAATACGAAATCAAATATTTTGAAAAGGTGTGATGGACTGATTGCTGAGCATCCCAAGTACCTTCTCTTTACTGTTTTCTTCTCTTAGTTATAATTATTTGAGTCATGGAAGGGAATGGAGTGATTTTATGCATAAATCAATGTCAGATTGATTTTGCAGTAAATGATTAGGAAGACTTGAAATGAGGGTGTTGTTTTCCATTAGTGTGCCACTTCTGTTGAACAAATACATTAAATCTGTATGTCAGATTCCTCTCTGGCCTTATCACATTAAGATAGAACCTGCTCATTTATTAAAAATAGGAGGGGTTGGTGACTGAGCATCTGTCTCCTCCCAGAAACATCAGGCTATCCCTTGCTTAGAGATTTCAGTTGCTCACTTGATTTTCCATCCATGGTGTAAGGAGAGGAGAAAGGTTTTGTGGAGGTATTGTATATGCTCTGATATGAAGAAGTGTCCTGGCTTAAAAGCTTGCCTGGGTTTTCCAGCTCTTGCTCTTGACCTAAGGGGAAACATTCTCCCTACAAAACTTGCCTCTCCTACTCTTCATTTCAAATGTCAACTTGTTCTCTTCCTGCAAAATTACTGTAGCTTAAAATAAAAAGTTTACAAATGCCCTTTATCAGAATAGTATATTTTGGGTGATACAGCCTTAAATCTTTGGAAATCGTAAATTTCCATGAAACAGGTTTGCAAGAGTTGACTGAATAGCAATTTTTTGCCTTAGCTGGAATTATAAGGTGTTCTTTTTTCTTCTGAAATATCCAGGGTTTCTACATGAAAACAAGAGAAAAATAATGAAATTGAGTCACAATTCACTTTTTGGGGGGGATTGACTTTCTATTTTAAGGAAGATATTTCATTAGCTCTCTCTATGACCCAGTTGAAATCCCTGAACATGGACAAGGACTGGGTCCTTACTCCTCCTTTCTCTGACGATGGGAGGGACTGCTTAAGCAGTCCATGTAAACAGGAGAAAGAATTTCATAAGTCTTCTCCATCAAGATAAAATCGACATTGTTTTCACAGACGAGGGTGCTTGCAAATGGGCACGATGTGTGTGAGTGACTTAAACAGGGCTGAGGTTTTCAAGCAAGAATCAGGATATTCTGTTGCTGGAAATAATCCATTGCCAATTATTTTAATAATTTGTTTGAATGTCTGTTGTGAGACATTGAATCCTTCCCATGGGGTGGCTTGGGAAGATTAGCTTCTAGAAACCTTGCTGATGAGCAAATAATTAAAGCCAAAAAAACTCCCTATATTCCTTCATTTTACTTCATTTTCAAAAAATTGGCAGGATAGGGGGCTTAAAATGTTGTATTTGTGGTATGAAACTAATCTCTAATAGCTTCAGTAAATAGTTCTTTAAGTGCAAGTCCTACATGGGACATAGCTCCAGCCAGTCCAAGTTATGCTGTCTTGATTTATTTCATTCAGGCTGATAGTGACGTTTAGTGTTTTCCATGGAAAAACCAAGAATCTAAGTATTTGCAGAGGCCAACAGTGTATTGAAAACCTAATTGGCTGACATACAAACAAAGTTGGGACCTAAAATTCATTTATTGAATATTAACCAGTCATTGAGTTAGATTTGGGATGTTGTCCTTAATCCTTTTTGTTTGTTGCGACTGTAATTTATATTCTCTGTGGTTTCGGCCCTTCATAAGGGTAAATTCACAGCATTTTTTTCCAAAGGACAAGAACAGCCTATATTAAATGTTTGGGAAAATTGAGTTTTGTCAGATTGCATTCTGGTAAAAGCAATCACTCTTTAATAAGATAAAAAAGGTCTGTGTATGTGTTTGTATGTACACGTTTCTCCAAAACAGGTTTCAAATTAGAAATTCTGTAATCTGACATTTAGAGATTCCCAGTGCCTTAATCAGGCATATTGCTGTCTATGGGAAGTTGGTCATTAAATGAAAAAGAAAAAAAATCAGTTCAGATCATAAGAGCTATGCAGAAATCTTGGTAGGGAATTACTAAGAACACTGGTTTAACTCATGATAATTGGGATTTGAGAGGGTATGGTGAATAAAAAGCAGCTTCCAAATGTGTAGACCTTAATTTATGAGCTCTTGTCTAGATTATGTGTTACAGTAAATAATTCTAAGAGTAATTACCACGCATTTGAGCAAAATTTTAATCAAAGAACTGAAACTGTTTCACATTAGAAACCGATGTAGATGAAGATTTATTTCAGCAATTTGTCTTCTAGCTCATTTCTGCAGAAGAACAATGCAAAAATTAGGTATTTTCCTGGAGTTTTAGTTTATTATTCCCTTCCTAAGGTCTAATTCGTGGTTCTAGAAATGCCAGCATAAAGTTGTACAATGCATAATGCATTACTCTCTTTTAGGCCTAGTTACATTGCTGGGAAGCTGGTTTGGTGTAAATTTAAAATGCCTTTCTAAGGCAGTGGGCCTTTTTTATCTTCCCTGTGCCTTGGGATTGATCTTTATATGATAAACCTTTTCATTGCCTCAGGCTGTGTACATCCCAAGTGATGGAAAGCTGCTTCTACTACACAGATGGCAGCTGTATGCCTCCTAAAATCATTGATTACAAATAGAAAATGAGGTCTCACATTCTGTACTGCAGAAAGGACCTTCAGAGTGGGTATTTTGAGGAAGAAGTCCTCAAAAATGCATACTTGAGTCACCCTTTATAATGTTCCTCTGGGAGTTGTTGAGTCTGTCTTCTCTGAGAGTCACTATTTGTGTACTTGAACTTTGTGTTTTTTTGGGGGGTGTTGGGAAAAGGACCAGGAGACGAGCTACACCATCATCAAATCTAAAGAGACAGCGATTACGGCAGATGGTTTGAAACCAGGTTCAGTGTACGTCTTCCAGATCCGAGCCCGGACAGCTGCCGGCTATGGTGGCTTCAGCCGAAGATTTGAGTTTGAAACCAGCCCAGTGTGTAAGTCTTTTTAATTGCTCTTGGCCTGTGTCTCTGGAACAGTTACCAGAAACAAGTCAGGGGATCGATATCTTTGCAGAGAGCTCTTCCTTTTACTAACTTCATCCCTTGACTTTGGAAACATCAGACACATCATGACTATGCACTAGACGTATCTGTCCTTTGTTTCCTCAACCCACATGGTGAGCAGGAGATCTTCAGGCCTCAGGAATTCGTGGCAATCTCTGCTTAGAAAACTCCTGTATTTATGGCATTTTTGTATTTATATGATGCAAGAGAGGACAAGGGCTCTTCTTTGAGGAGGGACAGAGGGAATAGGTCCTGCTCTTCCACACCTCTTAATGACCATCTGCAGAGGATGCTGAGTTCTCTTAAATATCTGCATTTGGGGGGAAAAATCCTGACATGGTGCCTCTCTGCAAGAAGGGGAGTTGAACCAGCATTAGTGTCTTCTGGTGCAAGTTCCTGTCAAGTTAAAAGATGGTCTCTCTTGGCTGCCAATCCCACAGCCTCAAGAAAAGGAACTTGACTTGTGATCAGAAATGGAAAAAAATGTGCACTGCACGTGCAAGACTTCTGCTTGGCCTGGTACAGATTTGTGGAGTTTGACATTTTCTTTAATTTTTTTTTTTTCAAATCTGATTATGCAGGTGTGGATTCTGGAACAGATTCTGTGGCAGGGTGAACTCCTGAGGCATGCAGAGGCTCAGCTGCTTTTTCTTCTGTGTTCAGGCACAGTTGTGGGGAAATTCTTTTTGTCCCAAGTACAAAATTTTTGCCAAGGTGTCAAATACAATTTTCTCCACCAGAAAATACATTTTATCTCTTCTAGTTAGTACAGCTGTCATTTATTAATTTTTTATACTGTTTGCATGAAAGAGAAATTTTGTGGTGGAAATACTCTGTTCATTCCTGTGGGAAAGACTATTTTCTGTGTTTTCCTTGGAAATTTAAATTCATCAATACTTTGATTAGTGTTATTCCAGTTCATTTAAAATTCATCATCTTTGAGAAGAAGATGCCAAGTTGTCTTTTCCATGCATGCTACCTTTGGAACAGTAACACATTTTAAAGGAATTGTTATACATGTGCAGATGTAGCTGTGGAGCCAGCGATTGAGCTGATACAGTGAAAATTGCATCATGATGCAAACATTAATGCAATAAGAATGGTCTATTTAATGTATAACTTATTTTATTAACCATTAATTGTGCCCTATAAGTAGCAATCATGTTATGCCAAAAATTATTATATATAGTTTTGCTCTCAGTTGGAAAGTTTCTAGCTTAGAGTCATTTTGAATAATAGTGTTCCAGACTATTAGGAAGTAATATATGAAATATATGCACATTTAATCTAGTACCTACAAGCCTCATCCAAAAATAATGGCACTCCCATAAAGCCCGTCATGTAAGTATCTGTGTTAATCAGGATTTTTTGAGAACATCACGTGAAAATATCTTCAAACACTGGAAATGTCTTGAGTCATTTTGCACACCTGCACCCTAAGCTTTTTAGCACTTTTAAGGCAGAGAAGTAGGTACTTCTCTGATGTTAAGGAGCTGCTGGTAAAGTCAGAGGAATACCTACTGCATGGTCCCTAGTTTGGGAACTGTTCTTCTCTTGTACTCAAGCTCTGGCTGAGACCAGACTTAACAAGATGTTTAAACTCTTGATAGAATTGAAATACAATGTAAGCCTCTGTATCTTGCAAAATGCAGCTCTGTTTTACATTTAAAACGTTATAAAAAGCTTTGGGGGTTTTTTCCCAAGGCCCTATATAAAGTCAGTATTAGTGTCAGGAGTGACCAGACTCCCACTGCTTTCCTGCATGTCCTGGAGAATCTGATAGCAAGAACAGATCCAAGTCTCACTGCTCCATCAGAGTTTAGATCTGAAATTCTTGTTAGAGCCAAAACAAATTATTTTGATTCAAGCACAGATGAAAACCTTTCAGTGACTGTTCTGAGATTCAAAATCAGTCTCCAAATCATTTGGACTGAACTACAGGTTTTGTTTCCAGTTCACAAGATTTCTATAGTTATCTTTAATACACTTGGAGGAAGTATACAACAACAGCCTGAGAAATGCAATGGGGAGGAAGCTATAACCTGTTTTGGACTTTTCTCTTCTTCCAAATTTTGGGAATTTTTACTTACCTGCATGTGCAATTCTGCAAAGCACCATGGGGCAGCCAGGCTTCAGTTTTCAGTGATTTTTTTTTTTNAGCTGTTGCTGGATGTGTCCACTTGTTGCTGGTCTCCTTTCCAAATGTGTCTTTTGAGCTGTGCAAAAAAACCACCAGTCTTTGCTTTAAATGTTCTCCTTTAAATGTTTTTCTTTTTGGTTATTTTGAAAAAAACAATAAAACATCATCTTAAGGATCCCCCATGAGTTTGTGAAGCTAATAAAATCTCCAGATGATTGCAGGGGTCTGGAGCAGTTAACATTAAATATTTAATATATTAGCACCCATCCTTCTGAAATCATTTACATTGCTGTAGTAGGTCCACCCCACTTGCAGTTAAGCACCAAAGAGCTCCCATATGAAGAACTACTTGAAGCCCATTGCAGATCAATGTTTAATGCCATACCTTTTTGTCTTTCTTGTCTTTTAACAATTAATATGAGGCTATATTCAGTTATTTTATAGCCTTTATAACATTAATCCTGTGCTTCAGACCCTTTTCTAGTTCAGTCATTTAGTTAAAGGCTTCTTCAGTATGCAATCGATTCCTGCTGCTCCCCCAAGTGGATGAAGCTTCATCCCGGGCTGGCATGAGAGTAGGAGCTATAATGAAGTTTTTCCCTGCACAGCAGCAGTGCCTGTGCCAGGGACCAGGTTTTGCGGGGAGGATGTGAAATTTGTGCCCTGGGGTCGTTAAATAGATCCCACTAAATAAGCTGCAGTGAAGAGGGCAAGGTGAGGAGGCTTTGTTTTTCTTCTTGGGGAACCCCACATACAAATCCCTCGGGAGAGAAGGGCTCCTTCCACTGCAGCATAGGGCAGATAAACAAGATACAAGTGGTATTAGCATTTACATTTTACAGGCTCACCTGCTCTTACTTAACCTATGTCAAAACTCAGTTCTTGAACAGCTTTTTTGACCTTTCTGCTGGCATCTTTATTCTGCCAGCAGGATTTGTCTCCTGCCTTTTGGCAGAACAACTCTTCAAAAGGCATGGACTGGAAGAGTTTTACTTCCCTTGGCTGATAAAAAGAGGAACCAGTGTATGTCTCTTACCAAATTCCTGTTTTACAGAGGGCACCTTCTGGTCATATGATCTAGATGACACAAGAAGTTAGTTTATAATTGCTTATGGATTCTTGAAGTGCAGACAATTCTTTTTATCTTGGAGATCTTGCTTATGTCTCTTAACAATAACATTCCATAAATGTTCTTTCTGCAAATGGGAGCCTGTTAGGTTTTCATCCTTTATCTCTATGATTTCTAATGCAGTTAACTCAGGGAGAAAAACTTGAGTTCCCAGACTCAAAGGTTGCATTCTGCAGCACTTTGGTTTCTGAATTCAGCAATGACATGTGATCTGCTGGGTTTTTGGCTTAGTATTGCATGTGGTTTTGTTTTCTTCCACTCATATCCTTTCCAAACTAGAAACAGACAGCAAAGGGGGAAAACACAAACCATAAGAGAAGAAACCAACGGGTAAGACTTGAAACCTCACTGGCAGCCTCACTAGAAAGACTCGTATGAGTGGCGACTGTCATTTTAACCTTAATCTCCATTTTCTGTTTCTCATCTCAGCAGTAGCTGCATCCAGCGACCAGAGCCAGATTCCTATAATTGTTGTGTCTGTAACAGTGGGAGTCATTCTGCTGGCTGTTGTTATCGGTTTCCTTCTCAGCGGAAGGTAAGAGAAGAAGCTGCATATTTATACTCCTCCAACTTTTGTAATAACTTTTATCTGTCCAGCTGATTAGTGCGATTTAGGCAAAACCAGCATGTGAACGAAGCTGTCAAGCAGCAGCACTGTAAAACAGCATGAGGGTGGGCTGATTGATCTGTTTGGACAAGCAGGAACGGCAAAGGCTCACTCACAGTTGTAGTTCACTTCTCAATGGTTTTCATCTGTGTATAGACTGGCCCTGATTATTTGACTTGATTATTGCAGGAGTGTTTTCACATTCCTTTAAAAATAAGCAGAACATATTACAGGTAAAATATCATCAACCTCATATGTTTGCACTTGGAGCTTGCAATGGACTTTGCTCACAGAGAAAACTCGACTTTGGGAAAACACTTATAAGAAAATGGGAAGAAATCCACCGGAATGGCCAAATGCCTCACATTTTGGTCAGATCTGGATTTCATTTTTCACATGTAGGATACTAATGGGTTCCCAAAGTGTTAGTAAATTATACAGAGAACTCCCCCCACAGAGGGAGATACTCAGCTTCAAACCATCAGATGATCCCACTGACTTCTCATGTGCTTAAACATAGGCAAGTGATGAAAGCCTGGGCAATACTATCTTTGACAACTCTAATGGAAGCTGATGGAATTTGTTGATGAACAAGAGATTGTGGTACTGGGGCAAAATATGGCTTGTGTCAGGATCATTTTGTACTGCAACACTAAATTTGTGTGGCAGCCAGCATACAAGGCACTTTTTTCTTATTCTACATGTATGTTAGTGCATTTTTTTAGTGGCAGTAGTCAAACAATGCAACATCCTTCATGCAAAGCAATGTGAAGTGCAAAGTAAACATTTATGCTTCTAAGGTACCAATCAGCCCACACTTGCTTTGATGATACAGGTCTGTCTTACGCTCAGGTCTAGCAAGATAGCTGTAAATTACAGGATATTTTAAGTGTTAAGAGATGTGACAGATACTCACAGAGGAACTGTGCTGAATATGTTGGTTGAGGGTCTTATTTACCAGAGGAGGTAGGGTATCAGTCTGCAAATGCAGAGCAGTGAAATCCAGCCAGGCTAAGCAACTTGGTCCCCAGGCATCAGGCATCTGTGGAAGGACATAGACACAGTTATTTCCTGTCTTGAAAGGTAAGTGTGCTGCCAGACTCATCTCTACTCAAGGTCAGAGACTGACAGTCTCTTCCAGCTCAGCCGTTAGAGCTCCTGTCGTCTGCTTTGAGTGACTTGTTGGCCTTAAAAATGGAAAAGTAAATGCTCCTGTCTGCTTGAGAGGCATGCAGCAGCACAGAGGAGTTGGTGGAGGGTGAATAGCTAAAGGCAATTCATACCAGAGCCTACAGGAAAGCTGTAGTCAAAAGACTTGGCTCCAAACACAGTAGGCAGGAGTTCAAGTCTCTCCTTAAAGGCTAGAGGTTTTTATTCAAATTCCTCCTCTAACAGAGCAGGTGGATATGAACTTTGGCTTCCTCTAGCCTGGGTGTGTGCTTGTATCAGTGCAAACAGGATAATGCACTCGTGACCCTAGGGAAGCTATGGATGTAACCTGGCATCTCTGCTGGGAGGAGCCTGGGGAGTGAATCACAAGTGGAGGAATGTATATCCCTCTGTGGCCGCAGGGTTTTGCTACTGTGTGGCTACCGGTAGCTCTTGCTCTTCCCACAGTCACTGGCAAGTGCTCAGGACCCGTCTGGGGAGGATGTACCCTTGCAGGTCTCTTTTTACTGCTACGCTCTCTGATCCAAGCAGGCAGTTGCAAATCCTAAGCCATTTGTCAGCAGTCCTTGTTAGTTATGTCTTTCTGTCCTTTTGCCTAATGGGCTTTCCAGGATGTTCTTCCCCTTAGCTCTTTATCTTTTGGCATGCTTATAAAAGCCCTTGTCTCCATTCGCTAGAGTTTTATCGCCACCTCTGCTGCTGCCTTAATCCTCCTACACTGTACTCTCACCTTCCCCTGTGGACCCTAGGGCAGCTGCAGGTTCCCAGGAGCTTCTCCATGGTGCCACACTGGTTGTGTGGCAAGGGGCAGGCACAGGGAGCTGAGCTCTTGGTCCATTTTTATCTTTTGAACCCTTCCTCTAAACTGAGAAGAGCACAGTCCCTCAGCTGGAGGTGGTAGAGAAGCCTCCAGCACCAAGGTTTGGTCCATTAGAAAACTGACTTCTAAACCACAGAGCTTCTCAGCCAATTTGAGTTTCTGTGAATTTTAAAGCCTATTTAGTATGTTGAGTGACTTGCGAGAACAGAAAAATAAACCCCAGAAACCCAGAAAGATGACAGACAATTTGAAATTAGACAAAGCAAAACAAAGAAATTGCTCCAGTTTGGAAGAAGCAGAGATGCCACTGAGATGGGTCACTCATGCTGCTTTGCCTTGGATATGGATTTGAGACAATTTGTGGAGTGACTCTCCTGCTGTGACACTGCAGGGACAATAAACACATTCCAAGTCATGAAATAATCCTTTTCTGAATCTGTTAACCTGTTTCCTGAAGATGCTTCCTGTATCTCTGGAGTAGTTATGTTGTTCCAGTGCCTGCTTCCAGGGGGGGTAAATTTTCTTTCCGAATTCTTTCCTGTACTTGTTTTTAGAAAAACAACCATTTTAAATCCTAGGTGGAATCATCACTGCTTGCCACACCAAGCAAAGCCCAGGCTCTGTCTTTTCTTCTGGTGTAAGAGAGCAGCTACTGCTCAGCAGCAGAGCTAAGGAGAAAAACCCTCTTGCTCTGCAGCACTGAGGATGTAACTTGGCCAGCTCCTGCAAATAGGCTACTCTTCACTGGCTTCATGCTGCTCCCAGGCTCCCTGGGAGGCCCTGGACACCTCAGAATTAGGGTATTCCTCCCTAGGATGCTGTATGGCATCTCTTTGCACCTATTCTCCCAAGTCCTGTGCTGCAGTGAGCAGAGGCTTGAGAGCAGTTTTGCGGTGCAAAGTGGATGCCGTCCTGCTCTTCGGAGCTCTGAAAGTAGTTTCCAGTCACAGGGCTCAGGAGTTTTCTGGGGTCTGCAGGCTTTTTATTTTCTGCTAGATTCCTGAAGGCAGAACCACCCCTCTTCCCCTTTTTTTGCTTTCAAGTATCTGCAGTTTTCTCACTTTTGAATGAATATAAGTAACAGCTTGGCATTTTCCATTGGCAGCTGGCCCTAAACCAAAGGTCAGTTGAACAGTAGTCGTGGTGGCATTTCCACATGCCAGCGGCCATCTGTGGAAATGCACTTTGTGGTCTGAAACTGGAGGTTCCTGGGAATTTTAAACTAAATGTGCTTTGCCCTAAACAATTAAGCTGCATTTCAGAGCTGATTTACTTGCAGATGCTCCAGAAAACTCTTCCTGTAAATAACACGTCTTCTGACCAAGGTCATAAATGCCAAGCGAAATAGCTGATCACTTTTTAAAGTTACCCTGCTCCTTGCATCAAGGGCATATTAATAATATAACAATTGGGATTACAAATCAAAGAGATTCACTAAATCAGACTGCAGTTGTCTCAGCAAAAAGAAGAGAACTGGATTGAAAATCTATTATTAAACCAGCTACAAGTATTGAATTCAAGAACATGGAGTTGTTACTATCTTTGTTTTGTTAGGATTATGTGTTCTCATAAGCACAGTGCATTTTATAGATAGAGCAAGGTATAAATTTTACTTGAATGAGGTGTCAGTTGCCATTATTGTTCCTGATTGAAGTATATATTAATCTAAAATGGTTACTGACTTTTATTTTACAGTCTGTGTCGGACAATCCAGTCACAAAGGTCTTTGCCCTCCATCTTGCAGGAGCAATAAGGTGCCTCAGTTGTTGTTGTGTGGCATCAGTCTCTTTCTCCCTACAGACTCAGGTGGGGAGCCAAGTTTTCAGCATTATAGGAAGGAGACCGACTGCTCCAGAGCAGTTCCCCTTCTTTTGTCCTTCAAACCAAGGTCTGTTTGCAAAACTGACAGGGTCTTTGGGTGAGTGTTAAGAGACTTCTGGTCCCTCCAGGTCCCCAGGCTTTTGAACTTTGTATCACTAAACAAAGGGAGGGCTTTTACAGAGTAAAGTGGGGATGGTATTAGGTCAATGCTGTGCATGTTTGCAAAAGCAGCTCAAAATAGCTAAGAAGTGTACTGTGAATATGCATTTTTAGTCAGCTACCCATTATGGATGACCTTTTCATCTCATGCGATCTTCCAAAGAACCAGAGGGAGCCTTTCATAAAACTTGAGAAAAAAAAATAAATTTGAAGCAACAAAAGCTGCCCCTCTCCCTGTGTCATGCATATATAGGAAGTCCCTTTCTGGCAAGGAATTAACCTTTGAAAGACAAAGCAAAGACAAATCTTGCCATCTGGGTATTGGCAATTAGAGGCTTCTGCACCAGGGTATCCATCCTTGACCTTAGCTGATTTAGACTTTTAAATATCAGCGCCTGTGGTGGCAGAGGGCTACTTTTGGGACACAAATATGTGCATCTTGTTAAAAAGTGACTTTCAGGGAATAGAGAGGGTGAAAGACTGTGATATACATCCTAGGCCCTGAGACAATGTGTACAACCTTCTGTGATGTGGAAGGTCAAAATGGATGAATTTTGCCACAGCCTCCCCCCATCCTATTTTCCAGGTTGCATCAGGGCTTAAAATAGTTTACTTTTTCAATATTTCCGTAGGAAACAGGCAACACTATATAGATAATGTTTTTCATAGAGAAATTTTCCAGCATGAGTCACAATTTTTGTTAGTTGGGACTTTTTAAAGGATTTTTATCTCTACATTCTTGCCTGCTCTTCCTTCTTCCTGCAGGACATTGTCTCCTGTGATTTATAGCCACTTTATGATGCTGCCTGCTGCCAAATATTCCCCACGATTCACCTGACAAGAGGAAAGATTTTGTTGAGGAAGCTATTGCTCTGCCAAGTCAGAATTCCCATCCACCAAGAGCAGGCAGGGTCTAGTCCTGCTTCTGTTCGGGTCAAGGTTTTTACTGCCTCTGTCACGTTAATGATCTCTTTGCTGGTATGTTTTCCCAGCCAGGAGTGTTCACAGCATTGGTGTACAGTGCTGCTCTCTGAAAGCAGAGTGTCTCAGTGCACCCTTCTGCGCAGTGTGATGCCTTCCTGAAGCCGTGAGGAAATGTGCTACCCATAGTACCCATCTCTAACATCCTGCCACGATCAGCTTGCCAAATTTGGCTACTCCAACACCTTATTCCTCTTTTATTCTAAACACTTTTTGGCTTAGTACAAACTCACCATGCTCTGCAAGCCGGTCTATGCTTTGCAGTTTCGAGGCAGGTTTAGGGGCCCAGGCTAATCTGCCTTCAAATGACTTCAGTCCAAACAGGAGGTGTGAGTTGAGCAAATCTGTAGTTAAACTCCAAGCCCATGAGGCACTGCACTTGAAAGCATTATTTCTGAGTTACTCTGGCAGCAGCCAGGGGAATGGGGTAGGAGGACTGTCACAAACAAGTGGATGGCATAAGCTTTGTCCAAGCCGGGAAAATATGGGATAGCGCAGCAGTAAGTGACAAAATCTCCTCACCTTCACAGAGGTGATGTATTTGATGGCATTGTGCAAGTCCTATTTCCGTTGGAGAAGGGAACTGGGCTGCCCTTCAAGCTGAAAGTGGTTGCAGCTTGAGGCTCCTGCTGAGCGCCCCATGTGTATGTGGTGTTTAAAAGTGGGGATTTACCGTGTCTTCTCTTGGCTGTGCAGTGGGTAGAGAATGAAGAAGAAAATCAGACTCTTGTCTTCTGCACTTCTGAATATGTGGATGTTTCACCTTGCTTGGACTGCTTGAAATAAGTAGCATGACCTCTCCTGAGGGTTCGCCATGTTGTGGTACTTGGCCTCTTACCTAGAAAAAAGGTTATTTGTACTTTTTTATGTCTTAGACACAGAAAAGTATAATGCCAGAGGTCTTTCAAGTACAGTTCCTTTCCCTGATAACACTGCTTTCCTTCCCCATATTGATTGCATAGATATCATCTGCTTGGGCTTCTGCATTCTCAAGCAGGGCAGAGATGTGCTTTAACGTGTGAACTAGGGTAGCTCAGCCAGAAGACTGGGTGACTACTTAAGCATTCATATAGTTCTGGACAAAATGGGAATGTATTCCTAGCAGGTCAGAGTGTGTAATGCTGCTTCTCTGATATTTAGAGCAAGCCTGTTGACTTATGAATTGCTAGGTATAGTGCTGGCCTTCTGACCTAGAGATGCTGGAAGCAATCATTGCTATCAATCAAGGCTGCATGAAGGATTAGACAAATCTTCCCAGCCACCCTCAAGTATTTCAGTCTCTTAATTGCAAACCTCTGAAGAACATCCTATTAAAATAGCTTATTAAAAGCAACAAATGAGGCTTTCATTTATCATGATTCTAAGACTTCAACTTATAACTCTTAAAAGCCACAGCTATATATGGTAGAGCTTCTCTGAATTCTGTCTAGCAACTAAAAATGTTGCTTAATTCCAAATACTCTCTGGGTCATCTGCAGACTTGTGGTAAATTAATTACATTAATTGCAGGCACAGTTGTTTGGGCCCATGATATATATATACATTTCATTAATAAAGCATGTAGTCCAGGGTTTGAAAAAATGCTAGGTTTGTTGATAAGTCCTCCTAGCACAGGTTTGTTAAAGTTTGCTCTCTGGACAGTTGGGTGTGCAAACCACACAGGCATTGCAGAGCTCACCTGCAATGGGGGGAGTGTCGTCTTTGTGTGCCAGAGATAACTGAAAGGAGTAGAGTTGTGCCAGCAGGCCACGGAGGTCCTGGAGGTGTCACTGCAGCTCCAGGCTCCTTTACATTTTCTCTGCTCATATGCAGCCCTTTCCTTGAAGCCAGGGCTCAAAGCAGGTGTCACACCTTGTTCCAAGGCAGCTTGGCATTTGGAGGTGGTGTCACCTCAGCACTTTGATCTTTCCCGGCAAAGAGGATTTAACACTGCAGGTGTTTTCTCGATAACTTTCGCTGTTACACAGGCATGTCATCTGTTACCCTGCAGCAGATCAGAGGGACTCCTGACCAGGAGCATTCCCCACAAGCTCTCCTCATAGTCTGCTGGTTGATTCAGTGAGCTTGGAGGAGACTTAGCAGATAAGTTTGATATATACAGTGCTCAGTTCCATTCTGACTGCTCCCTGATATAGGTCAGCTTGCTGGCTAAAGATCTTAAAACTCTGGAGAGGTCCGGGTGTATTTCATTAAACAGCAATCTCCTATCCACAGCATTTGATCTTGTCTGGAAAGCTTTTGCTTTCAGCTCCTCAGTCTCTAGACTAAGAAAGCCCTGCAAGAAGCAGGACGATGGGAAACTTTGCCCCTCGTCAGAGTAAACAGCACCCAAATGCTATGGCCACGAGGTGCATGATGGCTTTGCTGGAGTTTAACATCAGTTTTATTTGCCTCGGGATTTTTATATTCTGAAGTTTATCTACCAAGTCAAGCCATTCTTTTAACATGAGCAGTAATAAATCTTCCTTTGTCCTAACTGTTCAGACTAATGAGTAGGTTCACTTACCTTTCCTTGCACTCCTTGGACTGGAAAGTGGATTTTGTTGTCTGCTGATACAGTTTAGTTTGTTTCTAAGTGCTTTTGATTTCCCCTAATATTAAAACTCAGAGTATTTTGACCACAAGTGCATAGCTGATGGGTGTGCAGGAGCAAGGCTGTATTGAGGCACATTTCCCTTGCACTTGAGCATTTTTTTCCTCCATATAAAGAGAGTAAGTGAGATCTGAAGTGCTCTGCATTCAGTGCAGGGAACTGATTTTGTCTCAGAGCAGCCCAGTTGCTGATGAGGTGCTCAAAGAGTTTTCTTTGTTTAAGAAAACAGCAAGCTCTTTTCATTTTAAGGAATTGGTGGCTTTTCAGGTTGATTTAACTGTTGTTTCAAAAACTTTTACTTTGAATGCTGAGTGGTGTGGGGATGTGGGAAGGTCTGGTGGCAGCAACCATGAAAAAAATGCCTGGGGGAAAACGACCTCCTATCTAAAACATAAGCTAAAGTGTCACAGCCAAAGTGATCTTATGGAGATGCACCAGTTCCCTGCACTCAATCCTTCAAGATTAGAAGAAGAAAATTACAAAATTGACTTCAAATACATAGTGCTTGCATTCCCTTTGTGTACTTTTGGGTTGTGGACCTCTGGTGTTAACTTGGATCAATGGAGTGGTTTAGAGAAGGCTGATCTGCTTCTATGATAGTATGACTGCACAAGCTGGAGCATTATGAAAATAGAAAATATTGTTAATTATAGTAAGAAATATTGGCATTGCTGTTTAGAAAATGTGAGCAAGTTCTTTTGCTGATGCAAAAGGAGCTTAGAAGACATTCTTCACCAGTTCTAATTTAAGTAAGCACATAATCCAGTATATAATTCTGTAAATCATTGCATGCCTGAAGTTATTTTGCATCATAATTTAAGGCAATGCAGTTGCAGAATGTTAATTCTGTCTAAAGAAGCTATTTTAATGTATTTAGGCATTGTAAATTATACTGTATAAAAATCTGATGTGCACAGAATTTTTTTTAAGAACATGTTACAATGACTGAGGAAAAATTATGAGTGAGATCTTCAACTGACTTTAGTGGAGTATGTCCGCACCATTGGGCTCCTGCTTGTACTGAAGCCCTTCCTGTTGTTTTTTCTGCACTATGTTCTTTTCCAGGGTGAATTATCTTAATAGATTTGGTAACAGAAAAACTGTCTGTGCGTGTACTCTGACAAGGATAAAGGGCAATTACTGAGGTGCAGCCATCTTTGGGTTACAAACTGATGCCAGGTGAACCCATAGTCTGATTAGACTACAGTCATGGCTGAGCAGCCTTCAAAGGCAAGCTGCAGATGCATGCAGTGCCTTTCAGCTCACCACATTCGAGTTTATTTAGGTTGAATGCTCTCTCACGACTCACATGGTCCTGCTTCTGTAGATACCTAATGTGCGTCCAAAGCTTCACTGATACAAGGAGATGCAGGGTTCTGTGAGTTGACTATGTGCATAAGGGTCTGCAAAAGCAGGGCTTGTATTCACCCAGTGCTTTTCTTTTTTCAAAGGGAATTGTAATTGTACCACAGCCATGCTTGTGTAAAAAAAATCACTTTGCCGGCTTCAAGGCAGGTGCTTAAGTTTAAGCACATGGGTGGCCCCATTAATCCTAACAGTGGTATTCAAGTACAGGAAGCACATGGTTAATTGCTTTACAGGATCGGGATCTATACACTGTCCCTAAGGCATTTTTCCCACACGATAGCAACATGCCATGAAATTCTTGCGACTCAGGGTGTTAAGGTCCAAATAACAGTTGCAATAAGAAGGAAGAAGTGCGTATAAAAATGTTGCGAATGTATTTGCACCTTGCCAGGGTGGTGGGATTATTCCTTATCCTGGGCCTTTTTGTTTGCTTTTCAGTTGCTGCGATCATGGCTGTGGGTGGGCTTCTTCTCTTCGTGCTGTTGCCTATCCGAGCCTGACATGGTCAGTGTTCCCACCTGTGCTGGCTCCTACTTCGTGTCCTCCATCTGTGTTTTCTGTGCACAGTCTGCCTCTCCCTTCCTTTCTTGCATTGGCCTGGAAATCACTTTCTCATCTGATCTCTGTACTCAGCTTGTCTATCTCAACAACTGGAAATAGCGTGACCTGTAGCAGAGTGTGTCTCCAGCAAGAACGAGGGTCCAAGGGGAAAAAAAGTCAATATGTTGTATCATAATCAATCCAGACACCACACCAGGTGTCTAATAAAACATCACATATGCTGGACACTCTTCAAGGTCTGCTTCTTGTTATCCAAAGGGAATGGGGGAGGTAATTTGCCCCCAGAGAGGAGATGCAGGGTAGGCGGGAGTGGAAAGGTATTTAGTGGCATGTAACATGCATGTCAGTGGAATGAACTGTATGTCATTGACATACATGTCAATGTATGACATACACAGCAATGACATGGTGCTGTTTGCCAGCGATATGCTCCAGCAGTATTGGACATATCTCTGCGGGCATCGAGAGGTGCGCGTCCATTCTGCATGCCGTCCTGTTCTGCCACCTGGGCTGCCTCACCAGTTTCTGCTCTCTTGTATTCTCCCCTCTTTTCTAACTAATCTAAGGAGGGGTGATTTTAATTTCTGTTGGTTTGACTGGATGCAAGTGGAATTGCTTCCCAAAGGGAATATGTTTTAGGCCTCTGAATTGACTGTAATCTGTGCAGAGATCTTCCTAAACCTCCTTAGTGACTCGTGAAATCACCATCCCCATCAAGTAGCTGCTTGAGACCATAGAAGCTCTGAGACATCACATGTGTGTTGTTAAACTGGGAAGGTTTTTCAGCACAACTGGTGAGAAGTGTGAAAATCTTCTACTGTATTTTCTGGGGGATGCTGAGGCTTCGCATGGTGGTAGCTGGGTCATGGTACAATCCTTGCTGTGGGGCACACAGGTGGACCATTTTTGAGTCCTCTAGCGCTCTATTTTTGCTTAGACAGAGGCCTGAACCAGGGAGGAATTTGTGGGCAAATCCTAAAGGCCCTAAAACAGAAGAACATTCGTGGGTTTTTAGCCTGATGGAGCATTTTTTCATTGGTTTTAGTGACTTTTCAGTTCTTGAGAGCAGATCTAGCAAGCAAGGATGCTCAGTGTGCCTGCAAAATGTTGTTCTGGTATGTGAGCCACCCTTTTGGCGATGATTGTGCTGAAAGAAAACCTCCTGATACCTCTGTTGTCTGTCATGCCTGTGCCACCAGTGCATAAGCAGTCCCTGGCAAGTCACACTTTAAATGTCCTCAGCAAAGCCCCCAACCAGAATGCGACGGCAATGGAAACTACTTCTCACAGAAGACCAGGAATGCACTAGATGGCTATGAAGAAGAGAGACACATAAGGAAAACTTGGCTGACCTGGAAAACACCCTCTGCAGGTTTCCTCCTAAGCAGAAAAGACACTAACGTGGCAGCAAGCTGGGAGAGGGAAATAGGAAAAGTTACTTCAAGGCACAGATGCCATTGGCTGTGCTATGGGAAGGCACAACAACCTCTTTAGAGAGATTTATGGAGATCACTTCAGAGGGAGCTTCCTGCAAGAGGGGAAAATGGTATCTTGTTTAAATTATTTTTAATTGTTCTGGCGCTGATTTAGGAAAGCAGGGAGTCATTCAGCGCGAAGGCAGGGAAGGACTAAAGGCTAAAAATACCACTGCTGGATTTGTGAAACTTCCTTTGGGAGGCATCCAAGTTAATCAGAGATCAATGGCAGGGTCACACTGTGTAGAGGTGGACAGCAGTCCTGGGAAAGCAGCTAAGAAGATTGTAAGCCTGCAGCTCTTAGGAAGGATATCTGCCCTGGTTCCTCTCAGGCCAGCCATCTAGTGTATCTTTGCACTGAGCTGAAGGTCTTAGCTTGTCATCACCAGAGCTTTTACTGCTCTTTTGATCTTGTGCAGGAAAAAGGTGAACAGAAAAATGGGAAGCAATTTCCAGTATAAAAACTGTTTGTTTTACACCAGTTCTTTGAATATTCCCTGGTTTTGTGATACTGAATTAATTCTAGGACTGCAAGCAGCAAAGGTGGATGCTGAACATGGACCAGCATCACTAGTGGTAGGCTTTTGCTTCTGGCTCTCAGTATTTGTATTGTTTATTAAAGATAAAGGTATTTACTGAACAAGTTATGGTCTCCACGCATGAGCTGAGGCGACAGGATCTTGGCCAGTTGGACACATCCATGTTTGTTTGTTCCTCTGCATAGAACACGGTCCTGCCCTGCAACATATATGCAGCTTTATTGCTTCAACATCTTAGAACAAATAGCCTGAGATGAGCACTAACCCCTTGTAAACAACAACCTTGCAGTCCTTGCAAACCTCCTGTAAAATGACAGCTTGAGATGGGTTGGACGCATTCCTCAAAGTTGATTTATTTTAAAAGATGTGCTTCATAGTGAAGGTCTCACCCCTGAAAAGCAACTGATGTTTTATCTCTGTTTCAGAGAAGCACACATACTTCATTCATCTCATATTTAAGAGATTAAATACGTGTATAAATCTCTGCAGGACTAGGATAGGAGATTGCATGCTGTTTGATTGGACTGACTGCACCTAGCAAGGTGAAGTCCCTTTCCTCATTGGGGATGTCTAAATGCTGTCCCCACATGCATTTCCAGTAATACCTTGGCTGTGTGCTGAAATGTTTTGGCCTGTGCCTGTAAAACGAGTATGTAAAGATTCTTCCACATCACCACTTAGGGTTTGGATGTCCAAGGGCCACATTCACAGTCCCCTGACTGTGTCTTACCTGGGTTGTGACCAGACTGGTGTGTGCCCAGCTAGGAAGATGAAAACTTTGTCGCTTGGGCATTCTGTGGTTTTCAGAGGGATACCTCAAATGGCCAAGGGGCCACACACAGCCCAGCAAGGGCACCCTGAAGCACAGAGCAGACACAAAGAATCTCCATTGGTCCAGGGAGGGCAAGTATCTTCCTGCCTCACTTCTTGAAGGATTATTCCTCATGAATTGACTTCTGCCATGCAAGGTAGTGGGCATTGGTTTCTCAGCTGGATTCTTCATCTTCTACCTGTCTGTTTTATATTTTATAAACCTATATAGGGATCATTTTACAACTTCACTTTTATAATCTGCTCCATAAATATTTCATAAGCTGCCTGCCAATCTGCAAGTAGTTTTTTAAATAAGACATGATGCCTTAAGAATATTTAAAGTTTCACTTTTTTTTTTCCCTTCTGATACCTTTATTGAAAACCACAAGAGCTGTGCAAGGAAGACATCTGCTCTCTAGACAGAGAAACTGAGACAAATCCACAACAGGAGTAAATGAATTGAGATTTAAGCATGCTGCTGAATTACGTTATCTTTTTGGCTGAGTGTCTCCAGCTCAGTGGGAGATGAAACAAGTGTTAGGATCTTGGTTTTTGCTGTGCATGATATTGTAAAGATATAGGAAATCTATGGTTTGTACAGTGATAATAAGCTAGAGAATGAGTCTTCCATTGAGGCTTTTGACTCACAGCTTTGCCAATAAATATTAAGAGCAAATGTACATGCAGAAATGGATTATTTCACAAATAATTGGGATCTTTTTATTCTCCAAAAATATACTGCAAAGCCTCAGTACTTAGATTCTTTGATCTGCCAGTAAGATTCACAAAGTGAATCAGGACTGTTAACCTGAAATTGCAGATTTTTATGGGATTTACTTGGGGAAGAAAGGGGGAAAAACTGCTTTTGTGTGTTATTTAAAGCACCTGAAGGTCAAGAAGGGAAAAAGTGCAGCTTAGTCAGCGTGTATGTGGCATGTTTCTGTGCGTAGTTTAAGGAAGTGAGTGTGCAAAGGGCACAAGTGATTGCAACAGGCAGGTTTTGCAACAAGCTTTTATTAGTGACACCCAACTGTTGCTTGACAGTCACAGTCCACTAGCTGCCATTTCACTTTGATGTGTCTTGTCAAGGCTTGTTTTAACGATGCTTTGGGGGTCCCAGAGCCTGATTTCGTATGCTAATGTGACGTGTTGCTGTATGTGTTAGCCAGCTCGAGAGAAGGGTACAGCTGGAGCCAGCTGGTTTGCGTTGGCCCTTTCAGTGTGTCCCTGGGCAGGAAAACATGGACTGTTGTGCATCAAGTGCTTGGATCACTGGATGCAAGGGATGGTATGTTTCCCATTTCTATCTCCTCCATCTTCATGGTCGAAGAATCAGGAGATGCAGGTCATAAAAAGGATTATTGTAGAAAAGCATCTTCATAGGTGAAGTGCTCCAAACCTGAAGAAGAGATGAAGGCATTTACTTCAAAAGGCAAACAGAAGGAATCTTTTATATGTTCATTTGGTAGAAGGATGAATTGAAATATTTGTGTATTTTTAAAAGGAAAATCGAGTTATATGCCTTCATCCAGAAAAATTACTTCTGCAGAAAACTCTGTGACTTTGACAACTTGAAACAGAAAAAATTAGGGTTGCCAGAAGAGGGACTTGATACTTAGACTCAAATCTCCAGTTTATTCAGTTAAAGGGGGAGGTGGTATGTGGAAGAAGGAGAAGAATCCATTCTCACTGAGGGTCTGTGAACACCATAATGTGCTTTGAAATGAGCCTTACTCCCTGGGTCTCCTTGCACACCTAGTGCTTAGGTTTTGAGTTAATTATGCCATCTCAGGAAATGGCACTGTTGCTACTAGAGCAAAACAAAGAGCGCCCATGTGCAGATAACTGAGCTGTGTGTCCGGGCACCTCATTGCCCTTCTTGTGGGTTTTGCATTCAGAGTGTGATGGTCTCAGCCTGATTGCTGCTGCTGAAATCATTCCCTGCATGGATAGCCTGGCTGTTTATTTTAAGTGCAACCTGTTTATCTACCTGCCTGTGTCCCTGGACTGCCTGTCAGCTTTCCCCTTGTCTTCTGCACTTTATCTTGATCCATTCCCTTGCGCTTGCACAACCTTTGCAAACTGTTTTTCCTTCCTCTCCCCGTGGCACAGGTCTCCCTTTCTCCCCAAGGTAAGCGTCCTCTGCCCTGAAGTAGCCCCAGAAGCTCATGTAGCTTTTCCCCTCCTCAGCCCTCTGGCATCCACTCTGCTGGGTCCGGCTCAGCAATAGTGTCTTGCCGTGTTCGGGCTTTTGTTTGTAATTGTGATTGTTTCACAAACCCCGTGCCAAAATCCTAGAGCTGAAAGGCTGCTGTGCCCCTTGGATCCAGGCAGACAGCAGTTCCCTGTAATAGGATTTCACGCTGAGGACATGTTTCATGTAGATGCCTATTACTGCCTTCTCCTAATTGCAGTTTTGTTTCTGCTAATCATATGCTCCTCCTTGCTGTGAATGATGCTGGAGTGCTCACATGCCCCTAGCTCAAAAATCACGGGCAATGAAAGGGAAGTCTCCAAGTTTCCCAGCTTTAAATGGCTTCTTAGTAACCTGAGGCTTTATTTGAGTGTGCCAGCCAGCAATCCCACTGTGTGCTGACTGGCTTGCAGGTGTCTGTTCCATGTTTTTCACTCTACCAACCAGTGTCCCTCAGTCTCATGTCCATACACTTTTCTTTAAAGATGATCCAATTATCCAGTTATCATATCAGGTCCTTGGAAACACTGGCATATATATGTGCATCCTACATACCTCATCCCATATTTTTAAATGTATATGTTTGTATAGCAATTCTTCTTATCTGTGTAGTTACCCTGTGGCTTCCTGTGTGGTTATCTAAGTGAAGCAGATCTCGGGTATGCCACCAAAGCAGAAGTGTAATGCCAATGCAAAATCATCACCTAGAAAACCAGCAAGAAGAATGAGGGCAGAGTCAGGGAAGAGCAGCCAAACACTCATAGTAGGATGCCTTGGGATGCCCGTATGACTGTTGCATCTCTGTGGTAGGATTCAGCAGCATCCTTGCACTGTCTGGTGCTAAGATAGGTCAGGCAGTGACTGCGTGCTTTCTTCCATCTTTATTGTGTTGGGCAGAGTGGATTGTATGAATGGCAGCTCCCCTGCCAAAAGACAGGAGATGTGGAGGAAATGCAGTGCAGAGCCAGAAATACATAGGACACTGTAGAAGTCTGACCCTGGGCAAAACCAAAACAAGGCAAAATTGCGCAATGCTTCCCAGGACCAGCACAGGTTTCCCCCCACCAAAAGAGGAGAAAAACAGCGCAAAAGCCGAAGGGAAGGAGAGAAAACCTAAAAGCTTCAGACCGTAAGGAGAATAGATATATATATTTATTTACAGAGGAGGAAAAGGGAACTTAGCACTATATGCACACAACACGAAAACCAAGCAAATACATATGTACAGGGAAAGAGAGGCAACTAAAACAGTACTATATGGGTACTATATATACACACCCAAGGAAAACAGGTAAGGCACTATATTACCCAAATACAGAAGCGTCGAGCCCCGAGCTGCGATCCTTCTCCCACACCACCAGAAGCGAGCCTGCCCAATGAGAGACTGCCCCGGCTGGAAGAGAGACTGCACCAAAGAGAGTGTGACCCAGAACTTCCTCCCTCACTCTTTTATATCCCGTGTGATGTGAGATAGTAGGGAATACCTCTTATTGGTCAATGTATGTCACCTGACTCGTTTCCCAGGAAGGCCTGAAACAACAAACCTAACCAAAGCCTAAAATTTAAACTACCACCAACACCCCTGAAGGCAGTCAGGCAACAGGTTTTGATTTGGTTTAAGCCATTATTTTGCATGTGCATAAGGTGTTAATGTTCACACAAGGCTGTTTCCTAAAGTATCAAAATTTAATTAAACTTCTGTGAAAATGCTCAGTGGATGAAGGGGAGTATGCAAGACATACAACACAGTGCCTGCAAAAGCTCTGCAGTCCAGGAGGTCTTGTTTCTGCAGTTCTAATGTTTCATCCCATTCCCCCTCCATTGTCTTTCCTGTTCTGGCTTTTTTTTCCTAATAATAGCTGCATTAGCTGTAGAGTGGAATTGTTCAGAAGCACCTCTGGGATTTGGAAATACAAGTTCAATTGAAAATCCACAGGTCTTGGGCCCTGAATCCCGTTAGGGTAATTGCAAGTAGTTTGATGATCTAAAACTGGGACAGCAGCAACAGAGCCACTAGAGAGATTGGGTTTGTCACTGCTCTGGGTTTTTGTGTTTAGAGTGATTTGAAGTAAAGCGCAGAGTTCTGCTGTACCAGAGACAAAAATACTCTTCTGTTGTGCTCCTTTTTTTTTTTTTTCCAGGCGATGTGGCTATAGCAAGGCTAAACAAGATCCAGAAGAAGAAAAGATGCATTTTCATAATGGCCACAGTGAGTAAAGAGCAAAGATATATATGTGGTTTTGGCTTTCGGTAATGAAAAATACAACTGAAACATGGATTTCTGGGGAAAAAAATGGGTTTGTGGGTAATTCACAAAAGAATTGTTTGTTCAGTAGGTCCCCGCCTGCCCCTGCTCTAAGCTCCACGGAGAACTGAACATTTGAACAGCCCTTATATGTGGCAAGCTATTCACTCCTGTACATTTGCAGCATATCTCTCTAGTGAGCCAAATTGGTTTGTTCCTCTGTCATTGCTGTGTGACCCAAGGTGCTATTAATTTTGCCCAGTTGGCACATAAGAACTCTACATTTTTGTGGTCTGGATGCATCAGTCCAAAATATCTGTTTGAAGCCCTTGCTTCACCCAAGCCAGCCATGAGGACCCAGCCCACTGCTACTCTTTGCCTGGGATGCCTCTGAAGAAGTGTGAGGAATATCACCTACTTCTTGCTCCTAGGAAGCTTTCAGAAGTGCAGTCAATGCCCCTGTATACGAAAATGCTCCGTGGTGCTGCTAGAAAGTCAATCTCATTGTTACTATCGGTCCTTCCATTCATCCAAAGCCAGCGTTTGGAGAGCCTTCCTGCATCAAGTGCTGTGGGATCTGGGGATGGGTAACAGCGAGGTGCCTTTTGGGGTGGAAAAGGCAAACACATCTTGAGTGAAAGTCAAATTTCCATTAGTGCTATGTAATGAAGGCGGCAGGAAGCAAATCAATTAAGAGCCACAGTGTAACGAGGCTGTCTCATTAGATTGAAGAGCAATTCTTCATGTGAGTAGCCTTAATGATTGTCAAAACAAACTTATAATATGGATAATGAAAATACTTTTTCCCCCCTCAAGTCCCAGAGAAAAAGCCTGCTATCCATTATATTTATACTGGTACAACCCACAGACTTTGTACTGCAAATATGCAGTTCATTTAAATCTCAGTAACTCCATCAAAATAATGTGGCTGATTGATTAGCTAATATGTGACTGGTAGGGCGTAATATATTTCAGTTCTCCATCAACGCCTATCCATCCAACTTGCTTCATAAATTGCTCCTGTAACATTTTGTGTTTTGTACTTTTCCTCCTGGTGCACTCTCTCCAGTTCCAGAAAGGGATCCTTTAGCACCAGACCCCAGACCAGCCCATTACACAGCACCAAAAGGGATTTTTAGCTGCACATCACTCCAGCTGAGCACTATTGTGTCCTTTTCTAAATATGATGAAGTTGCACGTCACATATAAACTACTTATCATTTTCCAAGAATAATATGCATTTTCACCATAGAAATAGCCTTCTTTTCTGCAATGTTTTCCAGCAAAGGAGAGTTCAAGGGAGAGGAGCGTGTAATGCCCATCTTCTGTACTATCATGTGCCATTAATGTTTTTAATTTGTGTCTGCAGTTAAGCTGCCTGGAGTAAGGACCTACATTGATCCGCACACCTATGAGGACCCTAATCAAGCTGTCCATGAGTTTGCTAAGGAAATTGAAGCTTCATGCATAACTATTGAAAGAGTTATCGGAGCTGGTATGGAATTGCATTTCATGACCCTTAGCACCGTCAAGGGTTGGCTTTCTTAGGATAAGAGATGCAGGAAGGGCCATGAAATATTTGAGCTGTTAGATACCCTGCAAGCGATGGTAAGCATGTTCCAACTGAAGTTTGGGATAAACCTCTCCTTGTCCGCAGTTTTGAAATTCAGAAGCTGAACTGAAAGTGTCAGAAAATAGTCACATTTGGACCAAGCTGAGTTATTTCAATGGATGCTAAGGGAAATGAGTCAATTTTCACATTCTTTTGACAATTTTAACCTGTTTTCTCCTCCCTCATTAAGGTCAATCTTGAAGCAAAAATTAAAAATAAGAAGTCATCTGAAAGATTAAAAAAGCACAAACAAAAGTACGAAGCTTTAAGCTTCCTTGGTTAAAGGAAGAAACTCCATTTTCTTTCCAGTTAAGCAGTTTGTTTAGACTTGCATCCAACCTATTTTCTATCCTAAGAAATTACGGGTTTGGGATAATTTACTGTTCACCAGAGAGAATAATCCATTTGGTTTGCTTCTTAAAAAAGATAGTCATAAAATTGTAAAGCCTTTATACTCTGTGAAAATACATGTTACTGTGAAAGGCTAACAGCATTCCATCTATGTAACTTACCAAAGGAAAGTTAAGTAGCAAGTGGTTTTTGTTTTATACTATCCACGCAGGGTCATGGTATAAAATGTGACAGGGCTTTTTAATCTAATAGACAAAAGTATGAAATGAGAAAAAATCCCAGTAGAATATAAAGCATAGTTCTTTAAATGTAAGAAAAATAAATTTTTATTCTTAGTTTTCTTGTGCTTATGAATTACTTGACTTCTGGTGTGCCAGCTGTTTGAGATGGTGATCACTGAGATGTTCAGCAATACACATCAATGAGTGCAGGACAGCCCTGCGTGCTTTTGATCAGCCGGGGCTGAGCTGCATCCTGTAGACTGATGTGCATCGTGCATTCACTTGACATGCTGCGATCCCATCCTTCCTGATTTTTCTCTCAAGGTGAATTTGGGGAAGTCTGCAGTGGGCGGCTGAAGCTGCAGGGAAAGCGTGAGTTTCCAGTGGCTATCAAAACCCTGAAGGTGGGCTACACAGAGAAACAGAGAAGAGATTTCTTGGGGGAAGCAAGCATCATGGGGCAGTTTGACCACCCCAACATCATCCATCTGGAAGGCGTCGTCACAAAAAGTAGGTACAAGTTGCTGTGAACTGCTCTCCTTGAACTCTGGCTGATGGGAGAGTTGATCAGTGACTTAAGTCAGAAGACTTGAGTGATTCACATTTTGACTGCACCTTTCATGATTTCTCAAACAAAAGTGAACTCCCGTGCCTGAAGTGTCACACTTGATAGGTCCAGCCAGAAACAGGTTCCCCAACACTGTAAAGGGGGTTTGTGCCCAAAGGGTTTTGGTGTTCATCCAGCTACAATGGATAGACAATCGCTAAAGTGATAAAAAATTTTAACTGCCCCTGCAGACCTTGCCCCACTTTGGCATAATTTTCTCTTAAGAAAATTCTCTTTAAAAGCCCAAAATCAAATGAGACAGAAATGGGAGATGTTTTTGGGCCTGTCTCATGCAGTGTGTAGATGGTGAAGACAGCAATAAGCGTGGGATGTCTGAATGCCAGTGGAGTGTGGGAAGTGGGAAATAATTTCCCTGGCAGGGAAATGAGGAAGATTTTGCTACCAACGGTCTGTGAGAGGAGGGAACCCTGATGATTTCTAGCCATCATATTTTGAGAAACCACTGAAACAAAATCCACAGAAGAGTAGTACAGAGCCTAGTGATCACTCACATGGGATGTGAGCAAGAATAGAAGGTTTCCAGGAGCAGGAAAGAAGAAAGGGATTGTAGCTGAAAATGACAGGACTGTATAAAACCACAATTAAGGCAAGCTCCCTCTGGGGTCTGCTAGTGATGCCCCTGGTAGTAGTTGCCCATGGTGTTGGTATATAAATTATGAGAGGGGTTGAGGGCTTGAGGAAGATGTGAAATGTCTGGCAAAACATCCCAGCATGAGAGTTACTGACTGTTTAGTTAGCAAAACCTTCCATACCTTTCCCAGCCCAGTTCTCCAAATTACTGTATGCACTAAAGATAAGGGCAGGAAAAAGGACAGCACATCCAAATGTGCCCAGCACAAGCCTCTCTGTGCTGTGCTGAGGCTGTGGAAAATGTGCAAATGTGTTGTTACTCATTTATTTTAAAGCCTTGGAGGATCTACATTATTTGCATCAAGAATTATTTTGTTGAAAAGAACCGGTAGTTTATTTTAAGATGTATTTCAAATGAAGAAGCACCAGCCTCACAAGTGCGAATGGCTGTCTCCCCTCTTGACTTCGTATTTGGCAGTGTCAGAGCTTAGCTACTGCTGTTCAAGTGGCAGTGTTTGGGGCCGTGTGGCTGCTGTTGGTACTATTTGTCATTCATCAGAGGAAGTATCTCCAACACTGGTACTTTTTCAGAGCTGCAGTAGACAAGGTACAAAGATGCTAGCTGTTTGTCTGGTTCACGTTCTTATAACTTACACAAAATCAATGCTGTTCTGCAATGAGCAGGCTTTTTTTGCATTTTCCCCTTGAAATTGCATTTCCTAAGATTTTTAAGAAAATTTAAAAAATAAGCAGAATAGATTTCTTCCAAAAACTGAATAAATATCAAAGTTTCTCAGGGACACCTCGTGTAACCCTTAATACATAAAAGCTCCAATTTCTAGCCGTGCAAGGATGTGGAATACTGGGCAGGAAGAAAGTGGTTATACATCCATGAAGGCTGCTACTGGCATGGGCTTGAATTTTTCTGGCTGTTGGGGCCTCAGTGGGTGGATGGGAATCCCACCGTTAGAGTGAAAATGCCTCCTTAGCAAGCCTTTTATATAAAGTGGCTGTCTGCTCCAAAGGCTGTGGAAACACAGAGAGCTCTGCTTCTAAATTGGACTTGGAGCAACTGGAGTTTGGATGAAGAGAGGGTACATGCACTCTGAGCTTCTCATTAGCTCAGTAAGTGCTAGTTTAGTCCACTCAAAATTTCTTCCAGCAGCATCTTCACAGCTTTTTTTTATCTTTACATGGACCAAAACAACCTTTATGGAACACAAACTATTTTGCTACCTCAAAGTATTCTTTAATTTTTTTTTTCCTTTCAGTGTTTCGCTCATTGGCCTATTGTAGATTCACATCTTAGGATAAAATGTCTTTGCTGCACTGTGATTTACTTTGGAAGTAAATTAAGTTGAATTAGTCCATTTTTAATTCTAATGAGACAATCATGCAGGGGCTTCATACCATTTAACTAATATAGTTCAAATGCACACATTAATTAATTTGGATTAACCATCTTTATAGTCCCCTTGCAGACAACCCCTTAGCTATTTCTGCTTTACAAAGGTAGTGACAGTCCTGTTTTCATTTACATCCCATTTGCTTGCACTGACAGTGTGCACTTTGCAATAGTACATTGATACAAGTGTCATCCAAATACATTTTATGGCCATGTAATGCCAGCAGGAGGGAGCCATGCTGACATATAGAGTCAGCCCAGTGCTTTAGAAGGGCCAATGTTTACTTTTAATTTACTTTGTTGAAAGTTATCTATTTGTGTCTTTATTTCCAACTCTTGGATATGGAGTTAATTTATTCCATGATTACTGTCAACCTGCAGCAGTCAGATAATGAAACATAAGTGCCAGAAATCTTATTTTATTTTCTCTGATGGCAGCCAAAGACAGGAGTCTGGAGGAGGTCCCCCAGGGTGGTGGCATAATGAGACGCGATTCTCACTGCAACACTGCCTTGAAGTGTCAGAGATAAGGGCCCTGTGCTATAGACAGGTGTTTAGTGTTTAAAAACAACTTTTTTTTTAAATTTGAGATATACCTGTGATTTTTCTTCCCTGCAAAGCCACTGATACATTTGCCAACCAATAGCAATGGCACCCAAGATCTCTCCTCCCTCCTACATACAGCCCATGTTGTGCATAGGCAGAGGGATGTCATCCTTGAAGATGGGGCCCATTATTTTACTTGAGACTCAATATTTTTCATAGTTCCAAGGTGCATTTCGCATATCAAAACTTTTGGCAAGTTTCAAGCTCAGGCAGCAGCTGTGATAGTAACTTAAAAGAATCGAAGTAGTGCAGGTCCTTCATGCTGCAAAGGTAGTATTTGCATAGCAGTAAGTATTTTGACTGACAAGTTCACAATTATTTTTGTTATGTAGATAATGAAGTAGTAAATTAGGTAAAATAGTTAAGTTAATGGGAAAGTGGGAAAAGTAAGATCTATCTAAATTGTAGAACATGTGCCGATTTTTAGTATTTACCTTCCTGTGCATGATATGTGGCAGCTCTCGTTGATCATTTTTATGAAAGACATTTATAATGCACTTTACAAATAATTGACAGCTCCTCTTTTGTTTGTGCTTCATGCTAGCTAATGGAAATTGATTTAAATAAAAAATAATTTACATGTTCTTATAAGATTTCATTGAATTTACAAGGGCTGAAGCACACCACATTAATTATTGCTACGCCATTGTGGCAAGCTAGCGAGAAATTAGATATAAAAACTGAGGAAAAACTATATATAATTACCATTAAAATGACTCGGGCATGAAAATTAATCAAACAGATCTGGAAAAACATTATTATTCCTGTCAACAACAGGAGACCAGGTCTTTTGTTAAGAACTTTTATTTTGATTTCTACTTGCAGTCATTCCATACTTAGCTAGCTTTTGATTCCTTTACGTACTTCCAGTTGTGTTTACAAGGGTAATCACGTGGGGTTACTTGAATTACAAGAGATATAATCCCATCCTTTCCCGATCTTGGTTTTGGTGGCTACCAGGCTCAAGCTTCAGATCATCCTGCTTGCTCCTGTTGGGCTCCCGTTGTTAGTTCAGGGTGTTGAAGCTCTAGGGAAGAGTCCAAAGAGGTTGCTGTGTGCAATTTGGCCTCTACAAGCTTTCAGCTTGTTGATGGAGCCAAGAAGAATATTGACTAACTTCGTCTTGCAACCTCTTCCAAAAACATGATCTAAACACTCAAGGGTTTGGTATCCTTAATAATATGGGATTGCTTTTTCATCCACTTCTCCTCAATTCCACTGCTTCTATATGTATTCTGGGAAAAACTCTTGCTGGGACAGCAGTCTTGTTGTAGATTTACCGTCGTGTGGCTGTATATCCACATACAGATGCACTATGAAAAGACTTTTTTATTTTTCATGTTTTTTAAATAAATTGCGCTTCTTTTTTTTTCAGGCAAGCCAGTAATGATAGTGACTGAATACATGGAGAACGGTTCTCTGGATACATTTTTAAAGGTAATACTTAGATCCTTTTTTGAGGGGTACGTTGGTTAAGTTTTGGGTTCTTTGCAGATGGTTAATATCAATGAAAATGTTTGCTGGGTGCGGGTGCTGTTTGGAGGGAGGAGTAACTCAGTTGTCTGTTTCATCTACTTTTACACAACATCATGAAGGACCTGGTGCATGCATTGTTACAAACAGACAAGAATAAGCTGGAGGATGTTACGTTTATTTTAGAAAGTAGTCACCTGCGTGGAAATTATTAACTTACTGTGCAAAATCTTATGTGTTTCAAGAGCACATCCATGCTGCATCATGGCAAGCCCCAGACTTGTCAGAGTTTTTCCATGAAACATAAGGGTTAGAGAAGGGAGGTAGGGGAATTGTTTAGAAATGCAATGTGGCAACATGAGGAAGAGTCCCTACCCCAAATATTCACATGTGAACCTCTACAGGTAGGATTTCCATGCAAATTGGTGCCATTTAGTTGGCTGACTGTCCACCCCACTGGTGTTACACGCATAACTACATGTGTTCCTTCTCCACGGACACCC
>VWZG01000919.1:0-20332 GCA_013396735.1 Grallaria varia
CACCCGTACAAGAAGAAAGGAGACTGTTCAAACTATTGAGGTATTACTTCGCTCTCCATTGCTGGTAAAATCCTTGCAAGAATACTTTTGAACAGATTAGTACCTGCTATCACAGAAGATCTTCTGCCTGAATGCAAGTGTGGTTTCAGAGCCAATAGGAGTACCACAGACATGGTATTTGTTCTCAGGCAACTGCAGGAGAAGTGCAGGGAACAGAACAAAGGACTCTATGTAACTTTTGTTGACCTCAACAAAGCTTTTGACACTGTGAGCAGAAAAGGCCTGTGGCAGAACTTGGAACGATTAGGATGTCCCCCCAAGTTCCTCAAAATGGTCATCCTGCTGCATGAGGATCAGGGCAGCCAGGTCAGATAGGGCAATGCACTCTCAGAGCCCCTTCCAATGACCAGTGGTGTGAAGCAAGGTTGCATGCACGCACCAACTCTGTTCACAATATTCTTCAGTATGATGCTCTAAAGGGCCATGGCAAACCTTGATGAAGAAAATGGCATCTACATCCGATACCATACTGATGGAAGCCTCAGGAGACTGAAGGCCCACACCAAGACCCTCAATCACCTTGTCCAGGAGCTTCTTTTTGCTGACGATGCCGCCCTCGTTGCTCACACAAAAGCAGCTCTGCAGCACTTTGCAGAGGCTGCTGAGCTTTGTGGGCTGGAGGTCAGCTTGAAGAAGACAGAAGTTCTCTTCCAACCTGCACCTCAGGAAGCCTTCCATCACGCCCATATCACCACAGGTGAATCAGAACTCAAGTCAGTCCAGCAGTTCACCTATCTGGGAAGCATCATTTCCTCTGATGGTAAGATTGACCAAGAGATAGACAACAGGTTAGCAAAGGCTTACAGTGCCTTTGGAAGACTCTATAAAAGAGTCTGGCACAATAAACACCTGAAGAAAAGTACCAAGATTAGTGTCTATAAAGCCATTGTGCTGTCCACTCTTTTATATGGGTCTGAATCATGGGCCATCTACCGCCGCCACCTGCGTCTCCTCAAACGCTTCCATGAGCGCTGCCTCCGCACTATCCTAAACATCCACTGGTCCGATTACATGACCAATGTGTCTGTCCTTGAACAGGCAGCAGTCACCAGTATTGAGGCCGTGCTACTGAGAACGCAGCTGCGCTGGGCAGGGGACGTCTGCAGGATGGAGGATCACCACCTCCCTAAGACTATGCTCTGTGGTGAACTTGCCAGCGGCTGCCGCAAGAGAGGAGGCCCCAAGAGGACCTCAGCCTTGGCCATATTGACTACCATCAGTGGTCCACTCTGGCCTCCAATTGAGAGGCATGGAGACACACCATCCATAACGCTGCTGGTTCCTTTGAGAACGCTCGCAGAATCAGTCTCGAGGAGAAAAGACAACACCAAAAGAACCGTGCCTCACCAACACCACCTATGGAGACTTTCTGCTGTGCCCTTTGCAACCGGACTTGCCTATCTCGCATCGGCCTCTTTAGCCATCAGCGTCCTTGCAGCAAGCGTGGGTAGAGCCCTTCCCAAATCTTTGTTCGCGAAGCCTAGCCATGGTGATGATCTATCCGGAGATGGTACGGCAGGTGTTTTGGCTTTAAAAAAGAAGCAAGCAGCACACTTCTAGTACCAAAGAATTAGAGAAGATTTAAAAATAACAATAAAACTGTAAGAGCGAAGAAGCACTTCAGTACTGGTGTTGCTCTTGTTCCTGAAATAGGGATGTGCTTATTCTGGTGCCAATGTCACAGTCTTTTGGCCTTGTATTGTACAAGAGCACTGGGAGGGAAATAATGACACACCACTAGGGCACTATTAGTTTGGAAAGTGCTTAACTGATCACTGTGCAAGGAAAAGAAAATCCACTACTTTTTAATATGGCCACTTAAGAACACAGAAAAAGGTTGATTCATTATTCTAACCAATTACTATAAATAAAATACATTATCTCCAAGTGTGTATGAGCAGTTATTTACATTAGCATTTATCTACATCTACTATATATACGTATTTGCATTGATCTTTAAAAAGCAAGTAAATCCAGAAAAAAAAATTGAGGGGTCTTGGATCTGGAAAAAAGGGTCTGGAGCAGGATGGGAAGAAGGCAGCAGATATAAGAACCATGATTCCACCTCTCTGTTTTCACATTCTACCAGAGAGAGTCTGTCAAGTGCCTACAGAAATTCTCTGACTTGGCCAAATTTAAAACCATTGTATGATCACATTCTGCAGTATTTCTTCCTTTTGATGTTCCTACTTCATGGGTCACAATAAAACACTGTTGTACTTGTCAAGTAACTCACTAATAACTTCAAAAACCCTGTAACTGCAGTTAGAACCATCTGTGGTTAGTAAAAGCAGTGGGTCCAGGTACTTCCTATTTATGTTCCCTTCTGTGTCTGACAGGCTGATTCAAGGCGACTGCACCAATCAGTAAGTTTCCTAAATCACTGAAGAAAGGGTCCTATATAAAAAGTCGGAGTTTGGCAGCATGAGACTAATACTGCAAATAAATTAACCTAATACTTTAAAATTAGGATAATTCTCGAGATTTAAACAAGAGAAACAAGGATGGGGAGGTGAAAAAAACCTTTTATTTGTACTTCAAAATGGCAGCAGACAGCAAATACCCAGAAAATAACACTGTTCAAGATCACAGTCTGTGGCAGCACCACATTACATTTCTCTGTTTTTTGTTTTAAGCTGTTTAGAAAAATCACCTCGAAGTAGATTTCACAGCTGTCTTAACTCAATGCACACTTTGCAGAGGAGCTCTAGGTGCTCTCCAAGATAAGGAATAACTCTATTTCACAGATACAAGAGCAACATAAATTGCAGGAATGCAAACCAGCTCCCACAGAATAATCTGCTGGGGGCACTGCTGCAGGACTCCGGCACCACTGCCTCTGCCAGAATTCCTCAAAACTGGCTCAGCACCAGCAGCAGCTTCAGATTCTTCATTCTCTTACAGACACCTGCATGCCTCTAACATTTTTCCAAATAGGAGACAGGTCTCTGAAGAGGACAATCGAATTGAAGTGTTCATTCCCTACATTTGGCCTACACCAATCCAAAACACACAGGCTTTGGGACAAAAGAAGAATTTCCAGAGGCATCAGGGCAGAAACATGTCAAAGGAATCTTAAACCAAAACACATTCACTGCCAAGTGAAGTTACTCTTATTCCTAGTACTAACTGCAACTTCATATGCTAAATAATTTGTTTCATAAAGCATTGCACTTGGCAGCAAAGTCAGAGTCACAGAATCATAGAAAGGTTTGGGTTGGAAGGGACCTCAGAGTTCATCTCCTTCCAAACCCCTTCCCATGGGCAGGGACACCTTCCGCTAGACCAAGGTGCTTGAAGTTCAAGGCTACAATCTGGCCTTAAACACTTCCAGGGATGGAGCATTCACAGCTCCTCTGGACAACCTGTTCCAGTGCCTCACCACCCTCCCAGTAAAGAATTCCTTCCTAGTATCTGACCTAACCCACTTTCAGCTCTAAGGCCATTCCCCCTTGCGCTGTCATTCTGCACCCTTGTCAAAAGTCCCTCTCCAGCTCTCTTGTAGCCCCTTCAGGTACTGGAAGGGGTTTCTAAGATCTCCTTGGAGCCCTCTCTTCTCCAGGCTGAATAGCCCCAACTCTCTCAGCCTGTCTTCAAACAAGAGGGGCGCTTCAGCCCACCAATGTTCATGGTCTCCTCTGGGCTCACTCTACCAGATCCATGTCCTTCCTGTGTCGGGGGTCCTGGAGTTAGACACAGTATTCCAGGTGGAGTCTCATCAGAGCAGAGTGGGAGAATCACCTCTCTCAACCTGCTGGCCATGTGGTGTTTTTTTGTTTTTTGGGGTTTTTTTTTTGCAAGCCAGACCACTAAGAGTTTGGGGGATTGGTTTTTAGTTTGGTGGTATTGCATCATTTTGTGTGTTTGTTGTGGGTTTTAGTTTATTTTAAGTAAATCTTACAAACCCTCTGATCCTGACACATACTATTCTAAATCTAAGTCCACTCAATGAATATCATAATCTCATCTGACAAAGGAGAACAAGAAATTATCTCAGTCATCTCAAATGTCCCGGGTTTGAGCACTAAGAGATGAAACAAACCCAAATGACATAAAAAAAACTTAGTATTTATATTCTGAAGAACAGCCTAGACCTCACACTAGTGTGAATGTAAGAATGTGAATGAGCCTTTACAAAAGTAAAGCAATTTCTGATTCCACTTAGAACTGAGTGCACCATTACCTGTACCTCCATTCAATCTTCTCTGTTTTACAAACAGCAAAAATCAGATGTTACTCAACCATACTGAAGAAAGAGTAGAATGCATTAAGAGGATATTCCAATTTAAAAAAAAAAGGAACAACAACAAAAGCAAACAAACAAACTCCTCAAAACAAAAGAGGGGGGGAAAAGCACAGTGATTAAATCCCTCAGAAAGNGTCACAGAATCATAGAAAGGTTTGGGTTGGAAGGGACCTCAGAGTTCATCTCCTTCCAAACCCCTTCCCATGGGCAGGGACACCTTCCGCTAGACCAAGGTGCTTGAAGTTCAAGGCTACAATCTGGCCTTAAACACTTCCAGGGATGGAGCATTCACAGCTCCTCTGGACAACCTGTTCCAGTGCCTCACCACCCTCCCAGTAAAGAATTCCTTCCTAGTATCTGACCTAACCCACTTTCAGCTCTAAGGCCATTCCCCCTTGCGCTGTCATTCTGCACCCTTGTCAAAAGTCCCTCTCCAGCTCTCTTGTAGCCCCTTCAGGTACTGGAAGGGGTTTCTAAGATCTCCTTGGAGCCCTCTCTTCTCCAGGCTGAATAGCCCCAACTCTCTCAGCCTGTCTTCAAACAAGAGGGGCGCTTCAGCCCACCAATGTTCATGGTCTCCTCTGGGCTCACTCTACCAGATCCATGTCCTTCCTGTGTCGGGGGTCCTGGAGTTAGACACAGTATTCCAGGTGGAGTCTCATCAGAGCAGAGTGGGAGAATCACCTCTCTCAACCTGCTGGCCATGTGGTGTTTTTTTGTTTTTTGGGGTTTTTTTTTTGCAAGCCAGACCACTAAGAGTTTGGGGGATTGGTTTTTAGTTTGGTGGTATTGCATCATTTTGTGTGTTTGTTGTGGGTTTTAGTTTATTTTAAGTAAATCTTACAAACCCTCTGATCCTGACACATACTATTCTAAATCTAAGTCCACTCAATGAATATCATAATCTCATCTGACAAAGGAGAACAAGAAATTATCTCAGTCATCTCAAATGTCCCGGGTTTGAGCACTAAGAGATGAAACAAACCCAAATGACATAAAAAAAACTTAGTATTTATATTCTGAAGAACAGCCTAGACCTCACACTAGTGTGAATGTAAGAATGTGAATGAGCCTTTACAAAAGTAAAGCAATTTCTGATTCCACTTAGAACTGAGTGCACCATTACCTGTACCTCCATTCAATCTTCTCTGTTTTACAAACAGCAAAAATCAGATGTTACTCAACCATACTGAAGAAAGAGTAGAATGCATTAAGAGGATATTCCAATTTAAAAAAAAAAGGAACAACAACAAAAGCAAACAAACAAACTCCTCAAAACAAAAGAGGGGGGGAAAAGCACAGTGATTAAATCCCTCAGAAAGTACTTAAGAGAAGCTATGTTTCAAAAAACATTGGCTGCTATGCTATTACTGAGAAGGCACCAGTGCAGCTAGTGCACCAAAGGTGAGAGCCAAAAGTCAGCAAACAAAGAAAATACTTTTCCTACTGAAAGAAGACTTTTCAGCCAAAAACTATAGGTGACAACTTGATAGAGACACAAGACACTTCCCTCAGGTATAACAGACCAACTGGGCTGAGGCAGGGGAACAGTGGACAGAAACTGTCTTAAGTGATCACAGGTCCCTTTGAACTCCAAACGTTTGTGCCTGCAAACAAGACACTCAAGTGTTCCCAGGGCTATTTTAAGCTTCTTTAATTAGCCATTGTTCAGACACTTGGAAAGAGCCCAAGACAGAAAGTTGAACCTATAAATAGGAGTTGGAAAGAGAACACAGAATACAGAGGACTAGTCCAGGAGTGAGCAGAGCTCCAGCCTGGAAGAAAAGTGTTACTTATAATGCAATGGCCTGAGAAGAGATCCAGGAATACTGTTCCCATATGGCGAGGTACGCACTGCTTTTGTTGTGGAGCCTCCCACCATCCAGGCACACGTGATCCCACCACACGAGATCTCAGGCCAACAGGACCTCACTCTTCTTCAGATTAAGGAGACATGTTTGAATCCTCCTCTGGTGGGACATGGGCACCCACAGAAAAAAGCTCTTCCTAGATCTCAAACATATAAACACCTGATCCATTTCTGGAGAAACCACAAAAGAAGTCTGTCTGCTAGACAAGGACTTCTAGATTTGCTATTAACAATAAGCAAAGTAATTTGGGTTTTAAGTCCAAGCCAGTAACCACCATAGAGTCCAACAAGTGTTTTTTTTACTGTATTTGAATTACTGGGTGGTTTCTCTCCTGCAGTTCGCAGTGTTTATACAATGCAACAACTGTGACATAACACACTGCTACCATTATACACTTTTCGTCACCTTGACTGTGCACACAAATCTATCTTTGGCTTTATTCTGTGCACAGATATCAACACACAAACATCTGTATTTTGTGCTTGGCGAAGGCTGCTAGTAACTGCAGGTCATATTTTATAAAAAGTTACCATTTGTATTCTACATATTTCTGTGACAGCTCAATGGAAGAAAACATCAAAATCAGATTTCATTAACACCATGGCATATTCCTGGATTTGTCTTCGGGTCTTTTAGGTTTCTTTACCATTGTTATAAAACAGTGATCAGAAAGTAGTCTATTTTAAACCACACCATTATGAATGGGTGGGCCTGGGTTAATGCTAGTCAGCTTGGGACAAAAAAAAAAAATAGAGAAATTATCCTTTGGCATAGTTCCACATATTTTATGTTACAGCTACAAGATGCAGAGTAAGAAGGCCAGAATCCATAAATTTCAACACAGAAAATAGATAGCACTCTCACACTACTCCCGAATTGATACACATGCTATTTCAGCCTAGTTGATGCCTATCCTCTTCAGAGGAAGCTCTAGCTGCTTGGCTTCAGCAATAACTGTTTCAAGGTCTTAACAGAGATTTGGGATTTAAATTCAGTCAAACAAAACTTTTTTCAGGTAATTATCTTCCAAAGTAACAATTGAAATGTTCCATTAGGTAAAAAAAGAGAAGATTATATTTGCATCATTAACTACTCTTCAGATTGAGATATGTAACTATGTATCTTCTCAAAAAGCCCAGGTAGGTTGGCAGAGACAGGAAGGAATTCAGCTATGCAACTAGAGAGGTACATGGAAGAAGGCATGTTACTCTATCCAAGAGCACAGTTCCAGAACCAACAATAAAGGTATCAGTCAAGCCACAAAGTAAAGGAGATTATGTGAAAGCCCAAAGTTTTAAGTTTAGGTCTCTAACAGCAAGAGCCAACACAACTCTCTCTTTGCAACTCCAGTTCTTTTCTTTACATTAAGACTTGTACACAGATCAGTCAGACTGCATTAGCATGCTCATGCCACTTCAATACAGCTCTTCTGTTGTGTGGTTTTTAGAATTCAAGAAATGAAAATATCTTGTGCCAGTACAACTACACGGTAAGAAAACAAAATCCAAGTACTCACGCTGTGAATAAAGCAGTATCTGAAACTCCAAGAGGGCACAGGTAAAGAGTTGAACCACATTTTCTACTCCAAGCAATTCAAAAACTTCTTTAACCGGAAAATCAAATAATGGCAGTTCACTGGTGCTTGGCCTCTGGCAGATAATTGGTCCATAAACGCCCGAAAATTTTAATGACCTCCCTGCTGGAGGAAGAGGAACCTCATAGAGAATATTGTAGATGTAGCTTTCTAAAGGTAGTGGTGGCGGCTGAGGCGAAGTCACTGCTTGGTGAAGCTGTTCTAGTACTTTCTTACAAGCTTTCATAAAAGACATTGGAGTAATGAGACAAATGCACTTTGAGACATAGAGCGTGTCTCTGCTGATGTCATAGGAGTTAAAACGCTGTAGCTTTGAAACAGAGGTGCCATTGCAGTCTCCAGTGCTGCTGCAGCTCTCCTTGTCATTTGAGGGTGGGGTATGGAGAATGTCACATTCAGCATTGTGCATATGATACAACGTCTGCATTGCACTGCAGATCTGTTTGCTAGTAACCTCCTCAAAAAACGTGAGAGAAAATCCAAATGTCCGTGAGCCATCTTCACGAGTAATAATGAAAGAGTGGAACTGAGGTTCTCTGCAATCTGCTTGTGTCCTGAAAGCAAGCCCTTTAGGCATACACAGCTATAAAAAAGGGGGAAAGGGAGATAATATCCATTAAAACACACTTTTCTCTCCCTCTGCCTCCAGCAGCACAGGTGAAAATGGGATTTAGAATCCAGTGATCGATATTGCATTTCATTTAAATTCTATTAAGTGTTACATCTCTGCACAATACAGTAATATGAATCAAAATCAGAAAAACTAAAGGAACTTATCAAAAGGGCTGCATGCATTGTCTATTGAAACTCACAACCATTTCATTACAAGCCTCAATGGGAATATAATAACAAAATACAATCTCAGATAAAGGAAAGTATTTTGGTCACCAAGATTAGAAATCTAACAGAGAAAAGGACTGTATTTTATCTAAATTTAAAAAAACACACTGCAATCCATTCAACAGAAAAATCATGTACCAAAAAACAAAGTCATTAATTGCAAACTAATTTCTTTCTCTACCAATTCTCCAGAATGTAAAAAAAAGTTGTAAAAGAACAAAATCTCTCCCAGGCACTTACTCATTTCCCCTAAAATATACTCTAATTAAATGAAAAGGTCTTTTGAGTCTGCCCAATTTAGAGAAACTCATTATTTCCAATCTAAAACAGACTTCACACTTTTTTGTCAAAGAAAACACAGATTAATGCCTTCAATTGTTAAAGCAGGTTTTTGTCTTAAAAACAAAAGCCATTCAGTGATACTGACCATTCCCACTGCATCCTGGTCAAAAGGGTTCCATTCAACATTCTCAGGATAGCGAGCAAGAACTTTGGATTTAAATGTGCGTCTTAATGGAGTCTGTTCAAAGTTTTCCCCTGCAAATGAAAGAAAAAAAAACAGAAGTAAATATTTCATTCTCTTTTTAAACTCAAACAAGGCAAAAAAGCAGGACATCAGGAGGTAGATACGAGGATAAGTGAATTAAGGACACACTCCTTTTAAGAGAAACAGAAAATGGAAGACAGTTCGTTAGCATATAGTGAGACTGCAGGTATTAGCAAGGATTAGCACTGTAACAGTTCTATGTCGTTAGGTATCTGTACTTTTCCTTAAGTGTGACAATTTAAGATTGTGGTCATGACACCAATTCTCTAAGCCGCTCTTCACATATTTCATTAAAGCATAGCTAAAGCTCCACTTTCAGTGGAATTTTGTTACTGAAGAAAAGCACAAATAGATGAGATGCAAAGATAATGCAACTTTTAGATAGGCATACAAGTGACATCATGAGATCACTTAATTTCATTTTTGAGAATCGAAAAAGATATTCACCATCTATTGCAAGAAGTTAGCTGTGAAGAAAGAGTCTAGAAGGTTAAAAGATCAAGAACCACATAAATGTCCATGAAGAGAGTATCAGATGAAAAAAGAATTGTGCATTTTTTCTCCCACACTTTTTCCTTTACCTTCTGTTGCACTTGAAATGAAACGGCTGCCACCATCTCGGGTTTTAGAGGCCTGTATATACTGGCATAAAGCTATATAACAAATAAAAACAACACTGCATTACAAATTTCATACTGTAGACTGTAATCACGTTGCTAACACATACCAGTAAAAATCATACAAATATCCAGAAATAGCATGCATAAAAAAGTCTACTTTCCTAATACACTTTGTATACATATACAACTTACACAAATTTTGCATTTTATGTATGCAACAGAAGCTCATTGATCCTATACACACAATGAGAATACCAACACAGCAATAGGAATTAGTTGCTTGGGAAATTAAAAGTTTTACATGTTAACTATAAAATATTCTCAAAGAGCACATGATGAAACTAACCCCAAAGACCAAAGCATTTCAAGGCCCTTAGAACTGCACAAATTTAAGTGTCCAACTTTTCACAGACACTATCCATACACCGGACGGGCTGATACAGTGCTGTGTAGAAGCTCCTAAATTTCCTCTAAAGCAACGATGGGTCACTGACAGCACAGAACTTCATTCAGTAAATATTCTGAGTGCGCATAGCTGCTCTAGGGGAAAAAAAAGCACAAAACTGCGTATCTTAAAATAAGCTTAGTTATATTACTGGAATGTAATTAGCTAAATGAGCATACCGCTTTTGACAGCTGCACTAACAATCAGGCACAATTGCATGAAATCATATGCTCTAAATAAATTGAAGTATTTCAGCAACACCAGCAAAAGAGAAAACCCACTTCAATTCCTCGCTTGTTTTCTTACATGCAGTAATTACTTGGCAATAGAAATTGATTTCAGGATTGGTCGGATTTGTTCTGTACTATTATAAATATCTGAAGTTCAACTTCTAAGCAGAGTCAGAATCTTCACTTGGTACACCACCTACTTCCACAAAGTAGTCATACACAGAGATAGTTATAATACTGTCTATCCATAATACAGAACCCAACAAACACATTACACCAAACAAACCTCATTTCTATTGAATGCTTAGGAAGTCCTTTGACAACTGAGAAGTCCCATAACTCTGGATTTTGTTTACATTAAGTCTTGAATATTACCTCCAACAGGGAACTTACCCTGAATCAGGACCTAGGACAGGTATCCCAGTACCCAAAATATTCACATCTAGTTTGCTAATTCTCTGGTTTATAGCACTGAAGTTGAAGGAGGGCTTGGTTTTTTTCTATTTGTCTGAAAAAGCAGCAGTTCGGCTCATTTTCATACAAAACCACACAGCTACATTATTTATTAATCTGTCCAACAATAACATTCAAAAATAACACTGAGAGAGAAAAATGCATATTTGGGAAAATCTAAAACAAGTACAGAAAGGGGGATAGTTAGGAAAAAACAGGACACAGCTTCAGTGAAATATAATTATCTTTTGAAACAGTACAGTCCAAGACCGAAAAAATAACAGCATTTCCACAGTAGCTAAAAACAATCATAAGAGATGAAAATAAGCATTTGAAGAAACTTCCAATCATCCAGAGAGAAAAACAGACATAAAATCGCATCTCTGTTTACTGACACAAACAGACTCAAGTAAAGACAGTCCTCTGCAAAAAAGTTAAAAAAAATAAGTCAAGAGATTTAACATACCTACTATTTTCTATATTTACATCTGTGCAGATGATGTAATGTCAGCTTTTAGATAACTGAGGAAACACCTCAGACATTCACTAAGCTGTTTTGTTCCTGGGTCTTTTTCTTCCTTCCATATATGTCTAAGGGGAAAAATACCTGATGGCCAAATTTTCTCTGGAACTTGGAAACCACATCCCACAATCACTGGGTTCCCCTATGCGCAAGGTTGTGCACATTTTGAAAAGAAAATCTATGACTTGAAGACCTTTTCATTAAGATGACTAATATTACAAAAACACATGATGATGCTCTTACCTTCTGATTGAAAAAAACCCCTAACTCTGAAAGGGTGTTTATCTATTTTAAGCAGCCTTTGCACTATCTCCTCCCAAGAGACATTCTTGCCAACACACACGTTTTTTAGAGCTGTGGTTTTGTCTATAATGTAATGAAAGTACTGAAATTGATTTCTGGAAACCATGGAGTCCTAGTTCAGATGGAAACATAAGGCAACACTTACACAATTTCCTGAAATCCCTCAAGCCATCCAGCTGTGGCACAGACATTGCTCTTGCTGGGCTGCCTCAATATTGGGGCAACCACCACGAACTACTGGACCTTCAGGCTGGGCCAGGCTGACTTCCAAGAATATTGACAACACAGGGAACATCAAGGGAGAGGTCACCAACACCTGGAAAGTTCAACCCAAGTGATCTGTGCAATTTTCTTGCCATTACAACTAATGAGAACCTGAGCACCAGCACGCCCATTGCATGGGCTCTCCCTTCTCTTCTCCCACTAAGCAGCCAGTGATTGTCATTGGACAGCAACCAGCCACAGGGATGGGGACAAATCCACAACAGTATTTGCTTATATCCAGAATCAAAAGGCAATTAACCCTAAATTTTTAATTTTATGATCAATTAGAAGCCTGAAACACAAATGCTCTGCTCCAGCAAAATACCAATTCCAGCACATCTCCAGCAGGCAAAAATAACTTCAGGTTTCAAGATCTGCCTCTCTGTCAATTAGCTGTCTAATTCAGTACTAACTGAAATGGTTTTGATCAAAAACACTGAAGAGCAGGTTTAACAAACACAGAAAACCAAACATCAGCAGAAATTGACAGTTATATTCTACAACTGAGAAAATTAAGACATAAGATAAACTGATAAAAATACAATGTAATGTATCCCAAGAGTTTCAGTGAGTACAAGTCCCCACACTTAACAACCATCAAAGAACTGGTATCATCAGATCATGCTTTTCACAAGGTTCCTCTCCTCTAGCAGAAGTGGTGGCTAGAAAGTACTTTCCTTACTTATCAGTTATAGTAAAGAGCCTTCATGATTTCTCTGTAAATAATTTCTTTTAAACAAGTTCCATGTAAAAGGGTCTGTTTAGGGTTTTTTAATGGAACACAGTATTGCCTGGTAAAGACTTTTAAAGGCATCTTTCAAACACATTTGATGATCCTCACATACACATTTACCACTCAGATGTTTGTCACAGCATAGGAAAAGCTCTACAAAAATCAAGACGCAAACTGCCCCACAGACTACAAACCTTCAGCTGCCTTGGATTTAAAGCAGAAACAACAACTGAATAGCCAGAACTATAAGATTATTTGTCAGGAAATGTCATACAACATATGACATTCATAAACATATAAAATTGCAGTGAAAAGGAGAAAAAAAACAACGTTACTTCAAGTTTCAGGCCAACATGCTTCCCAACATCAGGCCTTCAAAACAACAAGAATCCCAATTACTTTGCAATGTAAATAATATCAGAAAAGCAGAGAGAAACATAATTTCAATAGGTACTGTACAAATCCACAAACACCAGTTTAGTGCAGCCCTGGGATTGCACACAGCAGAGGAATGTCACTGAAGCAGAAAATCTCAGACTTTGAAAACTGGAAAAAAACACCCTCTGTGCCATCCCACTCAAAATAGGGTCAGTGGAATGATTTGGATTAAAAATAAACAAATAGAGAATAAAGATAGGGTTAACAAAGATTAATGTTTCACTAACCCAGTTTAGACACACAAATAGCTTAATTAGTTAATGGTGATCCCCCCAAACATGAGTGAAGCAAAGAGTAAACCGCAGACACAGAGCTTCTGAAACTGGTGCGCTGAAGAAAATGGGACTAGAGCAGAGCTTTAATAACTAGTAAGTCCTGAAGCAGCTCCTCCTGAGGGAGGATGCCAGGGAATAGATTTTTCAACACCAGTAACCACCATCTGGCTTTGGTAATGCCCTTTGCTTCCCCTCCCTTCTTTCACACTTCATCAACCCTCTAAGGCTCCACCACAGGGTGGGAAAGAACCAACGATGCTACAGCAATTAGTGACTTATAAAGATTTTATTCATCTGAACTGCGACAAAACCAAGCTATTCCCACTGTTACACTATGCAGGCAGTCAGCCTCATTACAGTCCTGTACTGCTCCCTCCTTATTTTTACCCTGTGTGCTGGTTTTGGCTGAGACAGAGTTCATTTCCTTCACAGTGGCTGGGATGAAGCTGTGTTTTGGATCTGTGCTGAACACAGGGTTGATTAATCTAGAGATGTTTTTGTTCTTGCTGAGCAGTGCTTGCACAGAGCCAAGGCCCTTGCCAGCTAAGAGCCGGGAGTGACAAGAAACTGGGAGGGGACACAGCTGGGACAGCCACCTCACCTGGCCAAAGGGACATTCTGTATCGTATGGCATCATGCTGAGGGAAGATGAAAGAAGGGAAAGACATTCAGAAAGATAGCATTCCTCCTCCCAAGTCACCATTAGCCACTGTCCTGGAGATGGCTGAGCACCTGCCTGCCCATAGGCAGTGGGGAATGAATTCCTTTCTGGCTTTGCTTACACAGGTGGCTTTTACTCCACCACTTAAACTACCTTTATCTCGACCTGCAAGTTTTCTCACTTCTACCCCTCTGATTGTCTTCCCCATCCCACCCAAGGGGGAGTGAGCAAGCAGCCGCGTGGGGCTGAGTTGCTGGCTGGGGTTAAACCATGTAATTTAGGAAGACATGCATAAAAGACTTAAGTTATTACAATGACCTTGCTTACCAGAAGGGAGGTCCCCAGCTAGACTTACCCTCTGAGGAAGTCTCCTTGGCTGAGGGATGTCCAAGACTGACCTGGCTCTTCTTGGACTGGCGGAGCTCAGCTGACAAGGACACCTAATGTTATTAATACCTTACTGAGTCACCTAATACTGAATGTAAGTTGTATCACCATGTAGATCTGTACTGTGTACAGGCAAACGCTCTGGCTCTCACTTCTATGCTGCTGCCTGTCCTTGCCTGCGTTACTCTTTTTGCAGCTCAACCTGTGAGCCGGGGACAGCAGTGTCTGTGTCGGTCTGATGAGAATTAGGACTTAAAACACAGAGATACTACATGGAGTTTCCAACCTATGCAGGACAGCACAGCTTTGGAAGTATCTGCAGAAAACTGTCCACATCAACAGATACCATTTTTCTACAAGATTATACAAAATAAAAAAAGCATTAAAGCAATTGGAATGAACTAAAGCATTCTTCATTTCAAAACCTGCAAAACACTATCTAGCTTTCCTCAGCTTTAAGTGGGAATAAAAAGAATGAATTCTGAAAGTCTAATTTTAGCTCTTTCCTGATTTACCCAGAGAAACATATGATCCGCTGCCTTCTGTATTCCTCTTCAGGAAGAGTTTAAAAAAAAAAAAAAAAAAAAAAAAAAAGAAAAAGAGGGAACAAAAGGCCTTTCCAACACAGTAATAAGAAAAATGGTTAGGTCATACAACTTGCAGTTCCATCTACTTATCACCTCCTCTTAAATATATAAATTATTAGTTTCAACTGAACAGTGGATTTACTGTAAGTGGAAAAAGATGAAACTTTGAATTCTCAACAAAACAAAAAACAAAATCTTTTTAAAAAGCTGGAAATTCAGGCTGAAAACTCTGCCCCTACAGACATCCCCCCCTCACTCCATTCCCTTCCCTTTCTTGACTACAACTTTTCCAAAGTTCTGTTTACAACCTGAACAACAGAGGACTGCAAATCATCGGTGTACTACTATTATTAGCTGCATGTAGCCAGGCAGTAACGTATTTCCTGTCAAATCTTCATGGGTAGACATGAAATAAAAGCTAGACCAGTACTAAAACTTCTTAACACATAAACTGCAAATTCAGGCTATAACTGACAATCATCCTCATACTCTGAAGCAGCTTATAGCCACAGATACAACACACATCCAGATGGACTGCTGGCAAATTTCTTGTTCCCAAGAACACTTCTACATGGCTAACAATTCAAATTTCTCTCCTGAGTAGTTTGTTTCTTTGGAAGAATGCTTCTAACCCCAGTGTTTTTTTCTTCAATACCACAGTCATTCGTCTCTGTAAATCCCATCCTGCTGTGAAAAGTTTCCATTCACATAATTACTTCGCAAACAACACCTTTTTTAAACTGAATCATAGCCTTTTTACATGCTGTCACTGTAATATTTGGTTTTAGTTTTTAGAAAGTGACTGCAGTGTTGCAACTCTAAAAATTATGCAAGACTAAGAACTATACGGGAACTTCTCCCTGCATACTAGCTAGAAAAGTCTTCCAGCAGCTATTCCAGATGTAGAGTCAAGCTCAATTTCCCCTAACAACAGAGAGCAAGTCAGAAGCAGCTACCCTGCTTACCAGAAGAAGTGCCTGATAAACTAAATGGTAGGTGCAAGACTAATTTTAAAGAATCATTAAGAATGTCACCTTCATTTGCTCACTGAGTCCACTGATCTGCTCAAAATAGTTACAGAACAGAGACTTCCAGGAAGTTCAACTGATTCTGATTAAGTAGTTTGCTGCTTTCACCCTGCCAAGCAGCTTCTTTCTTTTAATTCCTGTGATACAGACTGCTATTAATTCAATTCATTCTGTCTTGGCGTAGACTTACTGGGTACAAGACATCTTCAGATAAAAAAATCTTAGCTAGCATGCAATTAAAACACTAACGTTGTATTTTCCACATAAAGACGCTTACTGGAACCTTTTAGCATAGAGGGGCTGTATATCAATTCCTGCTGCCACTAAAATGAATGTCTTAAACTAAATATAAAACAGTTTCAACAGGAAACAGTCATATTGCTGTGATTAACAAATTAATAAGAACAATGAGAATCTGTACCAGCAACAGAAACGATGAGCCATAAACTTAGGGCAGCTTTCCTGTACTAATCTGCACACCAGAGAAACTGAATTTAGAATTGAAAAGACCCGACCAAAACCCTACAACCACACCTTCTACCTCTGCACTTTCTGCACCACAATTCAAACAATCTCATAATGGTGGGAAAGGGCAAGGGGCTGGAGATTGAGCTGACAGCCAAAGAGTAGGGGATTTCACAAGTGCTGGTTGCAAGTCAGAAGTCGGTCAAAAAGGGGATTTGAACAGCACACGAACTATAAACACTACTCAGAGAACAGCCTAATTCTACCCTGCTTTGAATTAAAGATGTAATACAGCACAAAGCCATACTTCAGTGAAAATGGTCACCAGAGGACATTTTGAAAATAATCTCTCTCATTCTTGGATCTGGGGTGAAAACTGAGTAAATACAAGACCATGCCTGTCAAAGGGCCTACATAAAGGAAAAAAGTCTGAATTACACACTTAGAGTTATGTTAAATATAAAGCCAGCAGCTAATGTCATAAACAGCAGTAGGATCCCCTGTTCAGCCAGCAACCATCCTCAGTATACACAATAAGACTACAAATATTACAATAAATAATTATGTTTAACAAAGAGAAAATTACTCCAGCTAGAAAATTCATGGCCCAAGTCTAAAATAAAAATAGTTGGCTGGCAAAACAAATAGTGTGCAAACTTCTGGAATCCACACTTTAAAAAATATGAAATTACAGAGTAAATGAGAGCGATTTGGAGACGGGGGGCACCAGGGAAAGAGATGGTAGGTACACTGAGAGATTTGAGGACTTCTTGATTAGTCAAACTGACAGATGATGAGCAGTTGACCTGGTTACACTGTGAAGCTAAATACGAGTGCCTAAAGGCAGGAACAAACAGTCAAGCAAAGAGTCAGTATCTTAAAATTAAAGACAAAAGAATTCTGTTAAAAATAAGACTTGCCGTATCTCCACTTGCCAGTGTAAATGGTCAAATATTCTATTTTTAAGTCTTAAGAGCAAAAATGTGATTATCAAACAAGTCATTAAATTATATGGCCTGGACCATACTAGATGTGAAATGAGATGGCAATCTGTTGATTCAATTTAGCCTTCCGAAAAAAATACATGGGAAAAAAAAAAGCTCTCCAATGCAGGAAATAAACATCCAAAGTTTGGCAGACTAAGGCAAGAAATTTATTAAACACGAATTCTTCAAATAAAAACCATGATTCAAGAAAAGCTGCAGCTGCCAAATCTGTAAGCAAACAGCCACTCCATCAACAGACAAATGCTTTCAGATTATGACTTGCTTCCTTCCTTCCAGTTCTTCCTCCTTAAGCAGAGCTGCACCTATTTCTCATTAGAGAGGACTCCCTTCTCCAGCAAACATCTTGCTCGGATATACGCAAAGAAGAATTTTCCCTTTTATCCTGGAACACATAAACCCTCTGTCCTGCACTTGCATCCCCCGCTTCCCCATTGGCAAGACCACCTGGCATAGTGCAAGCTCAAGTGGTGGTTAGACCACTCAATTTGTTACTGGAATTGGAATGTCAACATTTTTTAGAGCAGGTCAAACTAGCCATATGAGAAAATCTTCAGGATCACTTTCATTCTACGGCAGCACTGCTGCTGAAGCGATTGGAATCGGGTGTTTCCCATGTCTGTAGCAACCACCATCCTGCTGGATTTGTAACAGAGCTACCATCTCCAATTTTCACAGCTGCGACTTCCTCTGAAACCTTCCTTATACAAGTTGCTGTTCCACTTTCCCTGAGAGAACAGATCGAAGGTAAGGCAAGTTCACTGTCTGCCTTTATAAAACAAGGGGGCAAATATAGGATAGAACACACTCATGTGTGTATCTTAAGGGCAGCTGAAATGCACATTGGGTGGAGTGGCATCCCTGGTCTGTAAAACCTGAAGGACTTGCTTTAGAGGAAGCACAGATAAGACAAAGAAAAACCAGTGACAAAAGCCTCTATTTTTATCCTGTTTGTCATCTAGAGAAACCAAACGTGCTTATAACAATTCCTTATTCCAAACCCAGGAGAACACATTCCTTTGAACATACATTTGAACACTCAACAGACAACACAATTCTTCCTACAGTAGTCTCTAAAAAGGTGAGTAGAGAAAGTTATCCTTAATCTTCTGACTGTAAAAGCTCTTGTTGTTTTCCCATTTTTTTTTCCTTTGCAAAATTCAAGAATAGTAATGTTTCAGAAACTGTAGCACGAAGAAACTCATTGTGAACTGACCTAAAAAACAAGAGTTCATTTCACTAGCTGGGTATTTAGTATAAACTCCACTGGATACAAATAATCTCTTAATTATTCATTGCTTCAATAGCATAAATTCTTTCAAGTCCTCAATGGCAAATGAAAATCTAGGAGTTAATATATATCCATTCATCATTTAAGTTTCACATTCATCTAGTTGATAACAAAACATATTGCCACACGCACTGTAGAATAGTTTCAAATGCTGCAAAAATGAATTTAAAGCACAACAGAAAAACAGCTGAGTCCATCTGCACTCTACGACTGTAAGGCCAGGAAACCAAGAGCTTTTTATTGTTCTCATGCCGTTTCAAGGAAGGCAGGAAGAGGTGGGACAGGGGAAGTGGCAGAAGAAAACATCAATAATCTAAAGAAGCTTTTTAAAAAATAAGCAAGAAAAAGCCCTCAGCTTGCATCTTTAAAAGCATCCTAAGCATTTTTTTCCATAATTTTTAAGTTTTGTACTCCTTTCGCATGTAACACAGGAAGGCAGATGGACACAACATATTTTAATCAGGAGTTCCAGGCAGAAATTCTCAATTAAATGGTCCTAAAACCAGAATTGTTTTACTAAACCACTTTTCTGCTTTAGCCACAGCAAAAAGACTTACAGAAAGATATTTAGGTCTGTTTCCAACTAAACAGCAGAAGCAGCCCTAAGAGCTACAATGACACGCATGTTCTCAGCCACAAGGGCTGGGAGGGGCGGGGATGGGACACATTTTCCATTACACAATAGATCTGAAAAATGTGCAACACAAGACACTAAGGAAAGGAGTGGCTTACCTTTGGAACAGGACACAATTCTAGCAATATACAACAGAAGCTGAGACAAACTTGTCTCGACATAGAAACCAGCTGTTCTCCTCATGCCCATCTAAGACTGGCAGATGCTGTGACACTGCTTCAGGACACCCTGAGCACAGACCACCTCAGTCAACTCTTCTGAACCATTGCGTGTTGCCTCTTACAAGGGCACGTTCCATGCACTTAAATGTCCCTACTTTTTGTGCTCCCACTGCCCTTCAGCTCAGAGGACTGACAGAAATACATCTTTGTAAAAGCACAAGGATCAAATCTTACTGAAGCACCTGTCCAGCCCTTCAACCAAGTATTTCTATTCTTCTGAGATACTATGAGGTTTTGCATTGAAAAGGAAGACATATTTTAAAGGACATGTGAAGTCTTTCAAGCAGGTTTCAATAACCTACAGAGGTCAGCAAGATACTGAAAGATCCACTATACAACTATCTCGGTATACCAGCCCTGCTCAGTATGCTTCACCTTATTATCTAACCTTTAAAAACAGTGTTTTGCAGTAACCTGCCTTAAAAAGAACTTTTTTTTCAAGAAAAAAAAAAAAAAAAAGCCCTGCAAGAAAGTTGCTTGATAGAAGAAAATTAACCAGATGTGCTGACAGTTTGAACAACAGATATGACAGACTGACTGTTACAGAGTTTGTCAGGATTTTTTTTTCCTCTCCTACCAACACAAACTTTGGGGGCTGTCACCATCCCCCCC